>JACEIK010002531.1:168528-194406 GCA_018107945.1 Datura stramonium
CGTGTCACGGAGTGCATCGCGGAGCACTACCTCCGTGACACGGCACAAACGCGGACCCTTACTGGAATCCGGTCCTCCAGCTTTTACTCCTCAACGTGCCGCAGCGTGCAACACGGGGCTTGTCCAACGTGCCACGGAGGCAACGCGGATCTCCACTGGAACTTGGCCAATTTTAATCATCCGGGGCAGAATGCCTCCGCGATGGTAGCGTGACACGACTCCATCGCGGAGCCCCTTAATTTGCTGCATTTCCTTAGCCTTTTCCACTGCTCGCTTCTGAGTCCATTCCTGATTTCTCCCAACATGCATCTTAGCTTCCTAAAATTACATTTTTCCCACAAAACAACACTAATCATGTTCGTTAGTATAAATTCACATTTTAACTACAAATTACATGAGAATGCCCAAATATCGATGGATAAACAAGACGAAATGAAGCATTTGAGTATCACTTGGGCATATAATTCTGCCCAAGATCAGGTTCGCCAGTCAAGTACACTGCCTCATCAGTCATGAAAACTCCACTAGCTTTTTGACGGCCCTCCAAACGGGTCTTTAGGACTGACGACGACTCGTTAGGCACCATCCATCAGTTACACTAAATAAGCTTTACTATCTTTCTCTAAGACCTCCCCACAACTCACTTGGCGACTTGTGGTGACTGACCACGAGTCGTTAAATCACCCCTGAGGACCTCGAGTCCTTCATCATACCAAGTCTTCTCCACGAGCCACTTAACGACTTGTTTGGCCTAGCCAAGAGTCATTAAGTGACCCGTTCTGCAACTGCTGCAGCATTTTCCAGTTTTTCTCCTGATTCACTTCCGGGTCCGATTCTTGAATTCTCGGGGTATAACATTTGTTAGATTACAAAACACATAAACCCATGAATTTATGAATTTTCTAAGAATTATGAACTCAAAACAAGGTAAAATATGGGCAAAAGCATGGCAAATCAGCGTTGAAATATTCCCAACATCAGGTCCCGAGATAACGGCTGATGAAAGTATTGTTATGGCAGCCTTCTTACCCAATTCTTGAGAGAGGTTGGAGTGGAAGAAGAAGAGGTCGATCTTAATCTACCCTTAGTAGGGAATTTGGTTGGAAAAATGTTGGATGTCACAGAGGTTAAGGAGTCGGTCAACTCTTCAGTTTCACTTGTCACTTCCACCGAGTGTCGAGCTCAGGATGATAGCTGGCGAGGCCGCATGTTTGGGATGCTAGAGTTACAGTTGAAGCTTGGTGGAAGACCTGCCACTGATGAGGAGATGTGAGCACTTGAGGAGCAATACCCAGTCACTGAGAGCGTGATGTTGATGTGCATAGTGGGACCATCTTTTGAGGAGCCTCTAGGTGACAATGAGACCACAGTGTTGACTGATGGTGTTGATGATATCGACGATGTTGAGGAGGATGATGCTACCACAAGTTCCATGTAGGTTGATGGTGAGGATTATGATGATGATAATCAGGAGTATAATCCTAATGATGACGACTGTGCTTAGAGGTCCAAGAAGTTCTTTTTCTCTCCTTACTTAATATGTTTGTGTGTGCACTGGGGACAGTGCACTGTTTAAGTGTGGGGTGGAGGAAATAAATTTCCTGTTTGTTCCTTCTTTGCTAAATTATTAGTGGGTTATATCATTAGTTTTCATTATCTGTGTTGGTAGCTGATTTGTGATTGATAAAACCCTGGTATGTAATAGCTAGTAATGGTGATGATTGTGAACATTGATGATGCCCAGTTACTTGTTATGTGATCGTCTCTACTTAGTTTGTTTTTGTTAACTAAGAGTCATTTTTTTAGTGTCGTCATAGAGGTAGTGACCCTTCCCAATGATGGATGGATGATGACCATCTTAAGGGAAAATTAGTCACAATTTTTTTTTCATTTTTAAGGATGGAGTGAAAACTACCGCTTGTGTGCTCTTTGATATTCCACTTAGAAGCTAAGATAGCGACAATGAAGTGGTCATATTTAATGCATAAGAAGTAAAAATCCATGAGAGACACATGGGTTCTTTAACTTGACTCAATGAAAAAAATAATCTTAGGGATTAATAATGATAGTTTCATTCAATTTGATTGTATGTATATATAGCCATAGGAAACCGACTCACATCACGATGCCATGAGAAGTGAGCTTAAATTGTTGTGTGTAGTACATAGTGTGGCATCTAGAACTTGCCTAAGTGTGTATAGGATAGCTAGTTGCTAAAAAGGTAATATGTGATCAAGGTGTTTCTTTGAAAAACACATTTTGTCCATTGTTGTTGTACCTTCCTTAACACTATCTCTAGTTAACCTCGTTGAGCTTGTAGCCTTAATTTTCTTCTTAGCCACAAAAGAAGCTATCATTTTTTGTTGTGTGACCTTCAGAATTCTTAATCCAGAGATAGTCTGATGCACTTTAAGAATTAAGAATGAGGGTCCACCAAGGTATAAAAAGTTAAGGGAAAAGAAAGAAAGAAAAAAATAAATGTGTGTATGACAAGAAGAGAAAATAAAAGAGGGGTGCCCACAAAAGAAGTCATCTACTTGCTGCTAGAGCGTTCACAAAAGATTTTAATAATTGATTATGTTTGTTGAGCTTATAAGTAGAAACTAGCAATCAATTAGTAAAAAGGGGCATGAGAAAAGAGAAGGGAATTAGTGAAATAAAAGGTGAGAAGTGAGACAAAGTGGTGGACAAGAAAGATGAAAAAATGTCTTAAAGTGCTTAGGACTGGTAGCCACTACTAAAGAAAAATCATTCCTACCTATCCCTTAGCTGACATTACAACTAGAAAAGTCCTTATGATCTTACTTTTGTTGAAGAAACTAAGTAGTCCAAATGTACATGAGGGACAAGCTTATGGCATGTTTCATGTGTATGATACCTTGTTTCTAAGAGTGAGCTGCTTATTATGTTGCAAGATCTGATCGATAACATGAGAGAAGGAACATCACTAAATAAGAAAGGTCATAATATTATCAAAGTCAGTGTACTATGTGTTGCATTTTTCGTACTTAATCATCTTAGCCCTGTTCTGAAAAGATGAGTTAGTTATAGAGGCTATGTAGTGTTGAATATGAAAACCTCTGTGTGTGCTTGATATGAGTTTCTATGAATTGATTAACCACTGAAGCATGTGCTCTATGCTAGCTTCTTGATATGAGTTTCTATGAATTGATTAACCACTAAAGCATGTGCTCTATGCTAGCTGCTTGAGTGAGGATAGGGGTAATAAATGGTGAAAAATATGTTCATGCATGTAAGTAAAGATTGTTCGAGGATGAACAATGTCTTAAGTGTGGAGTGGTAATGTTGGACATATTCTTATGCCCATTTGCCATATTTTTACCCATATTTTATCTTGTTCTGAGATCATAATCCTTATGAATAAATAAATTCATGGTTACGTGTGTCTTCTGAGCTAACAAGTATTTTTAGATGTTTTGAGAAGGAAATCAAGTAAAAAGGACTCAAAAATGACCCAAGGTGTTAAGGAAGAACAGTTCACAAAAATTTGTCTACTGAGATAATTGGCGTGCCACGCTAGACCCCAAACTTTACAGAAAATTATGCTTAGTTTGGTGCAATTGGTGGTGTGGCGCGCCAGGTCCTCAACTCTAGGAGAAAATTTTATCAACACCTTGGTGAAATGAGTGGAGTAGTGCACCAGGTTCAAGACTCCAGAAAATTTTACTGACACCTTGGTGCGTTGGCTAGCGTGGCGTGCTAGAGGAAATGCAAGTCACAGTCTGGTGTGTTGGATGGCATAGCGTGGTAGGGACTATCCAGGATGGATTTTCAAGTTTAAAAGTTGTCCTTTTCAAGGGCAAAAGAGGCATTTGATACCTTTCTTACAAATATAACATCTAGGGAATTTTGTTAGGGGTCTTCAGTTAGAAAGATTGATATTGTATGTAGTTGTTTGGAGGAAGAGAAAAAGTTCATTTTCTATTTTTCTTCTTTACTTTACTTCGTTAATTCGAATGATGAATGCTTTAGTTTTTCGCTTGAACATGAGTGGCTAACTCTTGTTCTAGGATTTTGGAAATAGCTGATGGTTGAAGTTTAAATGTTTGCTTATGCTAGTTCTTAATTTTGTAGTTAAGGTTGTTTATGCTTTCTTGTTTTCGTTGCTTATTCATTAGAATGATCACCTCATGAATATATATGTTGGACTTTGGTTGAACTTGGGAGAGAGATCCAAAAGGGATAAAAGAAAGAATAGAACATGTTTCAATGACTCTTGTCCGATGGGTTTAAGATAGATTTGATTATCGAGGATAGGAATATACCCTTCAACCCTATTTAGTTGAATACAAGTAGCCACAACCATCATCTTATGTTTCTCCCATGACATAGGGATATAGGCATTAGGGTTCATGAGATAGTTCTTGGATGTTCGGGAGAATGGCAAGAAATGGGATAGTAACTGGCAACTAGCAACCTTAGGAAGAATTAGTCTAGCGTATTCAATCCTAAAACTCAACCTGAAAGCAAGAGTGCCAATACCCTAGATTCTCATCATATTTTAAATTACAATATTTATGAAAAATCATTCAATTCATTAGTTAGTTTACTTTTCAAGTTTTAGTAGTATAATCTCCAAACCATTCCCTATTTTTATCTGTGTTTATTAGAATAGTGAAATACAATGTTAACCTTAAGAAATTAATTTGATAAGTCTCTGAGAGATCAATATTGGAACTTCACTATCCTATATTACTTTAAAACCACATGAGCTTACGTGCACTTGGGAGACATCAACATCTAATGGCAAAAGAAGTTCAGACCCTAGCCAACAATCTGGTGAGACTTACGTTGGCAGAGTCAGGTGGGATATTAGCCACTGTGGGAGGTAGATCATTGTTGTTAGAGGAAGTTTAATCTAGGAAGTTTGAGGATGAAAGTTTTAGTATGATTCATGACCAGGTCCTACAAGGGGAGGCGAAGGAGGCGACAATAGATCGTGAAGGGGTTCTGAGGATAAGAAGGTGTATATGTGTTTCCTGGGTTGTTGAGATTATCAAGACTATCTTGTCAGAAGCTCACAATTCAAGGTACTCTATACATCCCGGAGTCACCAAGATGTATCGTGACCTAAAGTGCCACTATTGGTAGAATAGAATGAATTGTTGAGCATATTGTCCAATGGATAAACTATCAACATGTGAAAAATGAGCATCAAAAACCTAGAGGAGTAATCTAGAGAATGCCCATTTCGGAGTGGAAGTGGGAGAAAATAACAATATATTTCGTGGTTGGCCTTCCAAAGACATTTGGGAAGTTTGACTTGAATTGGGTCATTGTTGATAGACTGAATAAATCGGCCCATTTCTTGCTTGTTTAGGTGAGTTACAATGCAGAGAGACTAGCCAAACTATATGTGAAGGAGGTGATCTGGTTGCGTGGGGTGCCAATATCGATCATTTTAGACCAAGGTACGCAGTTCACTTCCTATTTTTGGAGGACCTTGCAAACTGAACTAGATACTAGGTTAGATTTGAGCACGACCTTTCACCCGCAGATGGATGGATAGTCGGAGAGGATGATCCAGGTGTTAGAGGACATGCTTCGGGCTTGTGTAATTGATTTCAGGGGTTATTGGGATATGTTCTTACCCTTGACTGAGTTTGCATACAATAACAGTTATCACTCAAGAATTAGCATGGCACTATTTGAGGCCGTATAAGGGAGGAAAAGTAGATCCCCTATCGGCTTGTTCGACGCATTCAAAGTGAGACCATGGGGCACTGATTTGTTAAAGGAGTCTTTGGAGAAAGTCAGAGTGATTCAAAAAAGACTGGTGGCCACTCAAAGCAAGTAGAAGTAGTATGCAGATAGAAAGGTAAGGGATATGGAATTCATGGTTGGAGAACAAGTTTTGCTCAAGGTTTCTCCAATGAAGGGAGTAATGCGATTTGAAAAATAGGGCAAGATTAGCCTGAGGTATATTGGGCCATTTGAAATTCTTCGGTGGATGGGAGAATTAGCTTATGAACTAGCCCTGCCGCTAGTTTGTTCGAAGTACATCCGACCGTTCATGTCTCCATGCTGAACAAATACCACAGGGATGGATCTTATATTATTAGATGGGATTCGGTGCTTCTTGATGAGAACCTATATTATAAGGAAGAGCCTGCAGCTATACTAGATAGGTAGGTCGGCAAGTTGAAGTTGAAGGAGATCATGACAGTGAAGATCAAGTTGAAGAACCACTCGGTAGAGGAGGCCACTTAGGAGACTGAAGCAGATATGCAAGACAAATACCCCCAGCTATGGAATTAGGTATTTTCCTTTCCTTGCTTCCCTGGGTCGTTTAGGGATGAATGGTATTTTAATTGGTATCTGATGTAATGACCCATCCATCATTACGGGAAAAAAAGTCTAGAATACCCTATTTTGACTAAGTGCATGGTGGAAAATGTTAGGTGAGAGATAATTGAACCTAGGATTGAGTAATTGAACGTGTGCAGTGAAATGTGGGCTCTGGTTAATGGGGACCACTACAGCGGTGGGAATTATGCTACAGCGAGACCATCATGATGGTCGAAGGTCCACCATAGCGGGGTAGGAAAGATAACCGTCACGTCTGGCATGGCGTGGATCTAGTCGCTATAGCGGGTCCGCTGCAGTGGACGACAGAAGACAAAATGAGGGTTTAAGTTAGAATTTTGGGGATTTCATCCCATTACTCTAAGGTACGAACTCTGAGACTAGAAGGGAGATTTCAGAAGGTAAACCAATTTCTCCTTCCGAAGGTAATATTCCTAACTAACTTTCTTTCCATTCGATTCCCTAACACCCTAAAAGCACAAGGCTAGCCTTTAATGGTGGAATCCTAGCCATGAACCCTAGGAATGTGAAAATTAGGGTCAAGGATAGAAGAAGGACTAGTTAATGATACCTAGTCTTAAAAGTGGGGAATGATCACTTCTTGGGGGAATGTAAAAGTAAGTATGTTGATTTTGGTGTAGTTTGAGACCCGGGTAATGACAAAATTGAGACTTCTGCCATTGTTAACATCCTAATAAAGGGTTTAGGAGTGGAATAGGTAGAAATTTCTTATGTAGGGGATAAAACTCGATGAATTGACTCTTGAGATATTGTCTTGATCATAATTTAGGGAAGAATGGGGTAGAATCGAAAATCTAGGCTGAATGAAGTGTTAGATGATTGAATGTGGCTTCTTTTCTTGTACTTAGATTTTGAATGTTCGGATGCGTTATGGAAAGGCAAGGCTCCTGCGAAGTAGGTGAATTCTTTATCCTTGCAATCGAGGTAGGTTATGGTTTTATAAGGAGTTAGACCCTATATAATGGTTTGTATGTGTGGAATGCTAACGTGCTTGGTTGGTCCTCAGACACTAATTGTTGTTAACATTACCCATGTTAAATTTAATTTGGAGTAAAATTTGACATGATGTTGTTACCTATACATTGTGTGCATGATATGGTCGTTATGAAGTTTTATGTCTTTGTGTATTGCCACTTGAGTTGACGAAGTGATAGCCTGAGGAAGGGTAACTAGTGAGAGTGAAATAAAAGGGTGATGAAGTCCCACAAGTGGTAGGAGTACACTGAAAGGTATGATACGATGAGTTCATATGGCTAGGTGTATAGGTGAGAGTACACCGATAGGTATGATTTGATGAGTTCATATGGATGNATGATTTGATGAGTTCATATGGATGGGTGTACATTACAAGGATTTCTGGAGTCCCCTGCAGATCATATTTGAAAGGGTAGAAATAAGACACCCTATCATGTTTGTACACTGATATTCCACGTGAGTGTGTAGGAAGATGTGATGGAGGCGTATGCTTGGCACATTATCAATGGCATGTTCTTAAAGGAAAGCTGAGGAGTGAGGGTTGGGTTTTAAGATAGGATAACTATGTGAGACTTTGATGCTTGAATAAGTAGTTACTTGTGACTTCAATATTGATGTATCTGTTATGAACTGTCGTATCTTTGCAAAATTATACATTAATCCGTGGAGAGTCAATGAATTAAGTTTTGAGAATTCATGTGTGCATTTAAAGTGATAAGTTGATGAGTTGACTGTAATGTTACATATTTTCATTTGGAGCTGATGGATTGGATAAGAAAAATTGCTAAGTATGGAGATTAAGATTGACAGCTTGGTCGAGCTACTGCCTCGCAATACCGTTGCAGCGAGACCGCCGTTATTTTCACATTCCCGCTGCAGTGGGGCTCAGTTGATGATGCCTACCAGTATAATGTGAAGTACTTATGCTTTTCCCGCACTTCTTTTTTGAGTGCAGACAACGATCTAGGAAGTTCCTTTTGACCCTATTTGTAGTAGCAGTTGTGAGGCGCCCGAGGGTGAGATGATTCTCTGAGTTGATGCAGTTTCCTTCTGAAGAAATGTCTTTTGTTTGGACATGGATTTAGTTATCTCTTGTTATTCCTCTTATATTTTGACTAAGTAGATAACCTCGATGCGATAACTTTCAGTTCTTTGGATATTTTTGTAATATGTTGCTAGTAATTCTTTCATTTTTATGTTACTTCCGCCTTTTATTTTATGAGCGCTTATTAAATGGATTTAATGTAGAAAATGTATGAGCCAGTTTGGAAATCGTATGGATACCAGTCACGGGCACTTGGGTCATGACATATAGTGCTATAATCACACACTCCTTAGCACAAAAAAGGAGGATCTTGGGACTTTTACTATTCCATATACTATGGGATCCTTTAATTTTAAAAAGGCATTGTGTGACTTAGGCGCGAGCATATATTTGATGTCGCTCATAGTTTTTAAGATGGGCTTGGGAGCGCCCAAACGGACAATGATGCAGCTCCTCATGGCCGATGCAAAGTAAGACACCTGTAGGCATATTAATTGATGTCCTTGTGAAGGTGGATGACTTTATCTTTCTAGTGGACATTTTTATTCTGGATTGTAATGTCGACTTTAATGTCCTCATCATTCAAGGGCGTCCATTCTTAGACACCAGAAGGGCACTAATTGATATGGAATGGGGTGAGCTTAAGTTCTGGATGAATAATGAGGAGGGCGTGTTCAAAGTTTGTAGATATTCAAAATAATCGATTGATTTAAGGGTCGTATCTATGATCACTACGACGGAAGAGGAGTGCCACCCCAGTAAAATTGAGTATCTTTATGAAGTTTGAGTAATTAAGATACCTGCACTGTGTCGTGACGTTAAATCAGACACTGCTTGGGAGGCAATCCAAGGTATTTTAGTTTTTATTTTTCATTATTTTAGAGTTGATTTATTTATTCAAGTGTGCAGGAAATAATTCATAATCATCGGAGAAAAATGAAGTATAACAGAATTGATTTTTATCCTTAAAGGGAGATCAGTGCACAGAGATCCATGACATGGAGACCACACACCATAGGGAGGTTCACGACACGAGGCAGTACCTTCATAGGGAGATTCTCAAAGCAAACTGGTCATCTAGGCAAAAAAAATTATGTAAAATTTCAGGTTGACCCAAAACCAAGGGAGACATTTAAATTGCAAAACCTAAAAATTCTCCCTTATTCTTCAAAGCTTTGCAGCGCGACACCCCTATTCTCTCTCAAATTTCTCTCCAAAAGTTCATCTTCTTCACATAATCCTTCTAATTCCTCCACCCAAACAATAAAAGACTTCCCTTTTTCTTCAAATTCACCAAAAATGGCTCCTAAATCTAGCAAGGGAAAAGGTGGTGGCTTCTTCAAGCTAAAGAACAAAGAGGGAAAGGGTGGGTCAAGAGGCACCAATGGAGGATGCTAGCATTCCGCAACTACCGTAGTGCTTTGGACTCCGTTGGATCACGTAGCAAGAAGGCAAGAGTGGTTTAAAGAGCATAAAGAATCTAAATATTCTCATGAATTGTGCATTGATAGAGATAGTCTAGCTTTCTAATTCTCTCATATGATTGAAAGGATACATGATCTTGAGATAGATTTTGTATTCAGTGATCTCAGAGAATGTAATCATAATTTAGTTAGGGAGTTTATAGCTAATTGGGAGGCAAAGGTGCAGAGTAACCAAGTAAAAATAAGAGGCGAATTATTAATTTCATTCCTGTCGCATTGAATATATTTATTGGTGCTCCAAATGTTGATCCACAATTGATGAAAGATCTTCTCTTCCTTCCCCCATATAGAGAAATGCACCATTGTTACACCCCATAAGATTCTATCGTTTAACGGTCGTGTGAGTACGTATGTTGAGATTTTTGGAGTACAACGCATGTTGAAAAAGGGCCTGGGGGTTGAGTATACGAACATGATAGCGAGCGAGTAGGAGGCCAGGATCGGAGGCCCAGCGCATTGCGCGCCGAGCTGCGCCAGGCAGCCTGGCGCTACAGCCGGCGCGTCGCGCCTCTACCTCAGAACAATGGGGGTGCGTTGCGCCCATGTTTCGGCGCTACAGGAGGCGCACTGCGCCACCCTTGCCACTGGCTTTAAGTTATATATATACCCCTTCACTTAATTCAAATCATTTCGTAAGAGATATCCACGACCAGAACTAAAGAAGCACGCAACTTTCATGTAGAGTTCCTCCAATTATGCTGCCAAACGCCATCCAAATTTAAATTAACTTCAGGTATCAAGTTTTAAGCCTGCAGGGAGAATTCCTATGGAGTTATTTTCCCGAAATACGCTCGGCAAATCGAAACTTCACCAAGTAGAAGTTATTAGAATTGCTCCAAATTGATTCCTAAATGGTCACAGGCTTTAGGTTAGAACTTCTCCCTTCTTAACTCTTGGAAAATTAAAGGTTTCTGGCTGAGTTATTCAAAGTTGAGTTATAATTGATATAGTTATCGAAAGTCATTGTTGTTCGCCGAATTTTATATTGAAATTAGTCCTATTCTCTCATCCTAAAGGTTACAGTTGGAGAGAGTTGCTGATTACAAGTTGGACCTCGCCAGTTAATTCAGAAACCAGTATTCGAGGTATGTTAAGGCTTATTTCTTTTGCAAGTTATTCTTGTCGTATAGTGATACAATTTACATTCTTCAATGGAAATAATGGTCCCATATGTTGCAAATAGTTTCTATAAGTAGATTGCGATTAGATATGTTGTGGTCAGCTATTGTCTGTAGACTATGAATATATATATATGTTTTGGTTAGCTGCTAGGAAATGTATATGGATTGTACCGAAGTATCCCTTGTCGGAAAGGAGCATGTTAAGTATGACATATGCTAGAAGAATCATAGAAATTCCATTGTTCTCCAGTTCATTGTGTTAGTAGAGTGGGATGTTTTATTGTCAGGCCTAGACCTTAGAATCTTGTCGATAGCTATTGGGCCTGAGTTAGTAAGTTGAATAGCATAGGCGCAGCTAGGAGATATAGCTACCAGTGGGGCACCTATTTTGTCGGTAAAGCACGCCCAGAGGCCATTGGCATACCC
Source organism: Datura stramonium (assembly GCA_018107945.1). Taxonomy (NCBI): domain Eukaryota; kingdom Viridiplantae; phylum Streptophyta; class Magnoliopsida; order Solanales; family Solanaceae; genus Datura; species Datura stramonium. The sequence goes on from JACEIK010002531.1 coordinate 179,928, forward strand.
TAACGCCCCAAGGCCAGAAATTCAAATAGCATGGCCATACTTTAAAGTCAGTGGCACTAGGGTTATCTAGTGAACTGAGTGACAGCCTACCATTTAGTTAGCTACTACCAGTGACAATCAGCTCCAGTTGATTTTGTATTCATCATGCAGGTCGCCCAGGAAGCCATCCCAATCATTCGGGTCAAATAGACCTGTGGGTACCCTGAGAAAGGGGACCTTACTAGTAGTTAGAGGCTGGGGCTCATATAAGATACTCAGGGACCGATTGCCATGAGTGGCTAAATCAATATAAACTTATCTATAAAGTTAGGGTTTGCCCAGGAAAGTTATATAAGATCTGAATAGACCAAGTTAACGTCTAAAGGACTCGAACCATGTTAGCACAGTATTACCCTCAAGCTAAGAATGTCAATAAGCTTCCTATGGAGGATTAGGGGTCAACCGCTCAAAAGAATGTTTGGTCAGTATAGGCCCTATAGTCGTTCTAAGCAAAAGAACTAGGTAATTGATCATATGTGTCCCTACGGTTTATTATGAGTTATAGTTGCCCGAGCAGGACATTCAGAGTACTGTTAGGCCACTCCAGATCTCTCCCTATCCAATCTAGACCATTAGAGATTATGATCACTAGCAGGATCCTCTAATCAGATACAGGTGCATGGGGTGTGCCTACTAGACGCCATACAAATTATTCTAGGGGCGAGCAGCGGTCGCGTTAGGCCTAGAAGGCCAGATATGCCTTTTGAGTGGCTAGATTAAGACATCAGTATAGCACCTCGGTGGGGTTTCCCTCACTTAGGAGCCTTCCATGACCACCCCAGGGTTACTAGTTGTGTCGTCACCCTCCAAGGGCTATATGATGTCACTCCAAGGAGCGATATGTCGTCTTTAGAGATGATGTAGAGGCCCAAGGGCCATATTACAGTCCATTCCATGGCTGGAATACTAGCTCTATGTTGTATTAGCATCACACCCTCATCGAGCCTAGTGCCCTGGGTGCAATTATTAGGAGGCCATCGGACTCAGACCCAGCTACAGATCAGGAGACAAGCGGGTTCAGTTGTAGACCCAGGGGAACAGGTAGGTTGGCTATAGCACACGTAGAGTCATAGAAACCTGGATAGGGGTATATAGATTGAAGTGTACTTTCTAGTGCTTATGGTGGTCCCGGTAGGTTATTTCTGTGTTGCTTGTACCTTCCAGGCTTATAGGGGCTAGGTTAAGTTCTTGTTTGTATTCTTGCCTGCTAGTTATAGCTTATGGATGTGTAATTATAAAGTGATAGCTCATGTACGTGTAGTGTTTTGTTAAATGCAGATTACGAATAAGCCAACTTACAGGTTAATCTTTCTACCCCTCCGTTCTACTTAATTTCAGTCTTTAACAACTTATTTACTGCCTTACATATTTGGTACATGTTGTACAGATGCCCATCCCTAGGCGCTGCATTACTTGCCTATAGTTTTAGACAGACATAATTCAGGATCTTCAATAGCAGCTATCCATAGTCAATAATTTGGCCAGCTCCTTTCATTCGGAGTTTTCAGGTTGTAGAGATTACAGTCTTTCATTTGTATAGCATTTGGGTAGGCCGGGGCCCTGTCCCAACCACTATTTGTATTCGTCGATGCTTGCAGACTACAGTATCCAGTTGGTTAGCTGTTGTTGGCCGTGTGGGGCCTAGTATAGTCGCTTGTTCTCATTTCTGTTATAACTAGACACCATGGTGGTCTTGTCGGCCCACATGGGATCCCTTTTGTTGTCTATTATGAGTTAGCTATTTTTATTTGCAGGTGACTATACATCCTTGTCGGATGGAGGTTGTGTTTATAGCCAAGATATAGCTCGTTGTTTTCTTGAATTGAGTTGCAGGCATGCACCAAACGTGCATAAGCCTAGCCAGGTCAGTAAGATCCCAGTGTGGTACTAGGTGTCAGTCATGCCTCCCAAGGTGGGGCGTGATAGCCATACTCTTAGTGGTCTAGGTCCGTGCTAAGGTAGAACCGACACCAACAGTTTGGGTATCATATGAATTTTTCTTATGCACACATGAGTAGAGAGACAAGAATGTGGTTGAAAATTATTTGTAGTTTCTTGGTTCCAGGAAAGCATGTGACACGTGTTACAATTTACATGAGAATGTACTAATATTGTTGGATAAACAAGGCAAAAATGATGCATTTGAGTATCACTTGGGCATATAAATATGCCCCAGATCAACAATGTTATTGATTAAATATGGGGTGGCAGAAAGTGAATTTCTATGTATGCTTTAATTGCTAAATTTATTCATGGTGGTCCTAAAATCTTTGATGTATGACTTGATTCCGTCTAGCTTGTAGTATTTTATTATGTTTTGTTTTGTTTTTGTTTTCCTAATTTTTATTTTCAGTACTTTTTTCGGTGGATAGTCCCTTAGAACCAACTAGCGTGTTTCTGGATTTTTTGTAGCCATAGTCGTGATTGTTCTCAATGATGGATGGATGACGCCCTTCTTAAAGGAAAATTAGTCATTCGCAGGAGATCAAGAACTTGTAGCCTTATCAACGCTAGGTGTTTCACTCAGGATATCATTGAGACTATATATAATTCACTCAAAAATGCATGAAAAGGTAGAAACACTTAGAATTTTGGAACTTGACTCCTATGCTTGAAAAATGGGCTTAATAATGTGAGACATTCAATATCGATATGTGTGTTTATGTAATCTTAATTTTCATTATCAAACCATTTGTGCACATTATATGAGAGAGATTTTGCATACACTCCATGCTTACAATTGGATTTCTAGAACATGCCCGGTGTGTGTGCTAAGCGAAATAATAATGTTGGATCTAGGAAGTGATATAGGCATTTCTTTGGTAGCCTATTTGTATCCCGATTTTACCTACCTTGATATGATTTTCCTAGTTAGACATTATTAGCCTTAGCCTATTTTTTTCATAGCCATATTATGAGATCAATATCTTTTGTTCTATTGACCTTTATTTGATCCAAATGACTCCTAAGGCATTTTGATTGAAAATTTTTCATAAAAGGAGCACAAGCGAAGAAAAAGGGAAAAAAGTTAATGTGTAGAAATTAGAATAAAAGAAAGTGTGAAAAATGCAAAACAAGGAGGATGATGTTAGTGGAGAAAGAAAAAGAGAAAAAGTTTGATAATGAATGAATGAACAAGAATGAAAAGAATGAAAAGAAAAAAAATAAAAGTGAATGAGCTTAATGTCAAGGATTTCCTACTAGCCAACTAAAGTTGCAAAGTGAAAATAAAAGGGAGGTATAAGGAGAAAAATAGGGAGATTGAAGAATATGCTAAAAAGTGAAAGAGTTGTGAAGTATTAAAGTGCTTAGAAAGATTAGTCATTATCCTGGCCAGATAGTTCCTACCCGTCCCTTAGCCTACATTACAACCATCTTAAGTTCTAGCTGATCCTAGATTCGATGTTATATATTAGTGGAGCATTTATACTAAGAGCAATCCTATGGGTAGTATTTTGCATGCATGTAGAGTTCTTTGGGAGAGTGAGTTATATTGTTTTATCTATGCCCAAGCCAAAAATGTTATATATCATGTGATTGAAAGGACATTTCTCCAAATAATAAGGGGCACATAATGGTAATATTTTGATGTATCTTTTATTCTAAATTACATATGTTCATGTTGGCCCAAATATATCTTGATAAGTTAGTTCTAGAAGCTAAGTGATTTCGACATATGACCTTTAAATATTGATTTTATATGCATATTGAGTAGATTGTTGTGATAACGCTCAAACCACACCTCTTACTAAAGTATGAAGATGATGTTGTCAATAAAAAACCCAAATAGAGGTTGGGGTCAAACCCACAGGGAATACATCTAGTTGCAGGAAACAACGAGTTGTGGCCTGCACCTATGAGAATGAAATGAGGATCTTGGAAACAGTGATCACAAGTGGATCTAACGACTCGTAGGTTGGTGGTACAAGTCGTGATTTGACCCTTCAAAAACTTCAAAAAGTCAGGGAAGAGTAGTGGTGACTACGGATGGTAACCACGAGTCGTGGTATTAAGATACGACTTGTGGTGTGAGTCGTGACACCTAGCAGAGTAAAATTTTTTGTGATTTAGGTAAGGGTATTTCCATAATTTCTAATCTCCTAAGCCCTAAACTATGTTGTCTTAAGCTCTGTTAGGAGGATTTTAAGAGGGTTAAACCTATTCTAAACCATTCCCCTCCCATGTATGCAAGTCTATACCTCTCTATTGAAGATCAAGCCTAGAAACCATCAAATTCTTCTCCAAATCCTTTGGGCTTTCTAGGGCCAATTTAAATTTAGTTCTTCTATGTATCTGAGGCCATGAATGAGGGTTCCTTTCACTCTCATGCTTATAATTCTCCTCAATCTCATGAATCAAGTCTCAATTCAAATTATGATCAAAAAGGGATTTCAATCTAATTTCATAGAATTCTTACAAATTGTTTATAGGAGGATTCCCTCTATGTTTTAAAGTATGTTTGATGATTAACGGGAAGATTCTATACATGTTTTGATTATAAATTCATGAGTTCATGTTTTAGAAATGTTATGCCCAAATATGCAAGTTCATGAAAATATTGTTCTACGATTGATGATTTCAAGTATGATGAAGTATCTAGCATGTATGTATGTTTACAAATTACCCATATATGAATCTATGATTTTTATTAGTGAAGTCTATTTCAAGTATGCATGATCTTCAGATTTTAGGTAATCCCTCTCAGATTAAGTATGTTTTCATGATTCAGTTTAGTTTTATAAATCATCTTACCATATGCTTTTGGAGTCTATACTCCCATTTTAAGCTTATAGTATGGTTTCAGTTTAGTTGAAAAATGATGGTGAGCATTTTTCATGTTTTGGGGAGGAGTGTCTAGCACCGAGTGTGCTAGGGGTTCATGAAACTCCCAGTTCTGAAAACTATGCACCAACATAGGATTTCATACTTACTTTGGGACCTCCCTGGTGAGCTTCCCCTACCTTGAATGGCGCTTCAGCTTCATATCGATATCATGGTAGCACCCTTAGTCCTGGAAAGGCTTTGGACGGCTCTACCCACTTGAGTGTAATAGTTGGGATCATGTAAGCTCTATCATGATAGTGTCGGTTATATGACGAGTCTCCAATTGTTTATCATAATCTTAGTTATGCATGTTTATCAGTTATGATATTATATTTTTAGCAGGTTTAACCCAATGATTTGGTTATCAATTTTACTTATGAATATTAGTTTCAGCTTGGGGTCATTCAATTCAGTTGTGAGATTGATGAGTTGGTAATTTACCAACTCATTAGGATCTTAAGCATGAGCTTTAGCTTAGTTTTCAAGTCATTTAGATGAATTTTATGTCCTTTTTGCCTTTTCATGTGCGAATATCTGATTTGAAGAAAAGAGCAAGAAGTAGAGCAAAAAGAAGGGAATCTAGTGAAAACTGGCACTTCATCGGAGAAAACCGGCGAAACACTGGCCAAACGCAGAAGATCACTGCCTTGGGGAACTAAAGCAACCGGCTGTCGTGGACATCAACCGGCTAATCGCCGGTTAACTCGCCTACTGACACCTGAACATGCTTTATCAAAGTGACAGAAATTGGTGGAGCATTGTTGGAGGCGGGCAAATCATCGAAGGACACTATAAATCACTGAAGGAGCATTCAATTATAGCCGGCGATTTGCGAAATATAACCAGCAAACCTTTCGGTACTCTGGCAAGTGCCAGAACACCTAAGCAGGGGCAAATGTGTCCAACACTGAAAAAGAGAGTCTTTGGTACCCTACTTTTAGATATATTCTAGAGAGAAGTACTCTATACCTATCATATCTTAACTTTTAGCTTTTTGGAGGAACATTCATTTTGTAGAAGAAGAAAGTAGAATTCTATTGGTGGAAATTGTAAAAGATTGTTTTTCTTTTTCTTCTTCTTCCTTTATGGCAAGATACCACCATTATTGAAGACTTATTTCTGAATTTGATTTTCCTACTCTTATTATTGAAATCAATGAGTTTATTGTTAAATATGCTCTTTAGTTTCTTAATCATGAGTATCTAAATCATTAACTAGAGGTCTGTGGTGATGAGTGCTTAATTAGATTGGGTATTGTTAGATTCATCTCAATATTATTTAATTAGTGTAAATATGTTAAGTTCTTTGCAATTTATAATTTAAGATCCATAGTTGAAGATGTGGGTCTACTTTTCTTACTTGATTTTTGCTTAAAAGAGAAGAATTGAGTATTGGGAGAGAATTTAATGGTGGAAATGGATGTAATGTTGTGGAGTTGGGTTAGATATAGCCAAACCCACATTCTCATTCCTAATTAATAGCTAATAGATAGAGATTAGTGCAACTATTAATCCAAACTTGATTGGGTTGATTTAATTGTGTCTAGTTGTTCGAAAGAGCTCTAGCAAGTGGAATTTATGAGGTTGAAAACATAGAATGTCCACCTGCCCAAGGTTATTTACACAATTTGAACTAATGAGATAATCTAGCATAGCCTTGTTTAATTAGCACATCATCTACACCACACCTCTAGTCCTTCTCATTATTTTCAACAACTTTGGCTATTTTGCCATTCAATTTAGCCAAGTCAGAATCTATACATTTTGAACATTCAGTCTCCCCCAAAATATTATTTGCTTTGTTACTTTTGAGTGGTGCGAACTAATCTCATTTTTCCAAACAACACTTGTGCATATCATTTGTTAGTCTCTGTGTGATTCAACCCTGACATCCATCGAGATATTTATTTTGGTACAACGACCATTTACGCTCTCTCGTAAAGAAAAGTGTATTTTGGATGTTACAAAAAATTATGCCATTTTCGGGGACTAGGACTTGATATTCTTTTGTTGATTGTTAATGTAAATTAGTTTTTCATCGTAAGTGTTGACATTAATGTTGTTGTGCTTGTTAGGGTAAAGTCATATGAGTCATCACTCACAAGCAGGGGATAGCTTAGTTGAGGGTAATATGGAGCATATAGAAGATAATTCAGTGATGCTCGATATTGCAGGAGCCATTCTCCTACCGCCTGCGGCAAGGAATGTCATGTTCCATGTCACAAGTACAATACTACATTTTCTATAGTTGAAAGGGCTCTTTAGGGGAAAACTGAGTGAGGATGCAAATCGCCATTGGAGGAATTTCTTAGAGATTTGTCAGCCTTTCAACATAACTAATATAAGTCAAGAGTTTATTAGGTTAAGGCTCTTTCCATTCTCCCTAACGGGAGAGGCGACTATGTGGTTGGAGGAACTCCCTCCTGGTTGCATTACATTGTGGCAAGAATTGACTGAAGGATTCTTGGATCATTTCTTCCCTCCTTAGAAAATGTTACAGCTTAGGGATGATATCACAAACTTTAGACAAGAGCCAGGAGAACCTTTGCATGAAGCATGGATAAGGTTCAAGAAGAAGGTTTCCCTTTGCCCCAACCATGGTCTCCCTAATGGAGTGCTCCTTCAAAGTTTTTACCGAGCCCTAGACCCATTAACAAATCCATTGCCAATAATATAGCCAGAGGATCAATCATGGATCAGACATACAGATTAGCTAAGGCCCTCTTGGACAGAATGACAAAGACAAATCGGGCATGGGATATGAGAGAGACCAATGTATCAACGCATGATATTGGTTCTAGTGCGTTGGCAGCTGAGTTGAGAAAAAGATATGAAGAGCAAGATGAAAATATTGCTAAAATAATGACACAGTTGGAACTAATGACAAAACATCTTACAGGGGAAGGGCCCAAAGTTGTAAATGTTGTAGGTATGCAGAGTCCATTGCACTTTGAGGGAGAATCATCGCCACCGAGATACGATGAGGAGTGCCAATACATGGTAAATCAGATGTGGGGTTCTCGACCTAAGTTTCAACGGACTAATCAAGACCTTTGGCACCCACGGGAAAAGAATCAAGGTTGGAGAAATTGCGAAGCACAAGGATGGCCTGATAGAAATGAAAGATGGGGCACTAGAGAGCATAATTGAGAGGGAGACTGTTATCATCAAAGTTCAAACCCGTATGTTCCCCCTCCTAGAGCTGAAAACGCCCAAAATCAGCCGAGTGTGAGCGATGCAAGTAACTCAAAAAATGAGTAGATGTTAGCGCGAGTCCTCAAGAAAGTGGAATCAACCGACAACAGAGTCAAAGAATGGAAAGGGGATGTTACTAACCTTGTCCAAACTGTGAGTTCCCATTCAGCCTCAATTAAGCATTTGGAAGCTCAAATGAATCTCGTATCCTCTCAAATGAACACCCGAATGAAAGGAACACTCCCAAGTGATACAATGCCAAACCCGAAGGAAGACAATCAATGCATGGCTATAATCACGAGGAGTGGTAAGATGGTTGGAGATGCAGGTGTGAAGCCTAAGGGGGTTGTCGCTCCTCTCCTAAAACAATAGATGAAAATGAATCTGAAGCGGTGCCAAAAGCACCAAGGGGTGATGAAAATGTGGAAGAAGAAGGCGATAGAGAGGCTGATGAAGTTCCCTCAAATATTGATGAAGAAGAAGCAGACATGAAGGCCTCAAATGATAAGGAACAAGAACCAAGAACTCCAACCCCTTATCCACAACGGTTAGCCAAGAAAAAGAAGGATGATCAATTTAGTAAATTTATTGACATGTTAAGTAAACTGTCCATTAATATACTATTACTAGATGCCCTGCTTCAAATGTCCAGATATGCTAAATTCATGAAGGAAATGTTGAAAAAGAATAAGGTGGTAGACGTGGGCACCGGAGAGCCAATGCATCACTGTAGTGCGATGATGATGAGAAATCTTGCCCCAAAGCGGGAAGATCAAGAATCCTTCACAATTCCTTGTACTATTGGGTTATGTGTGTTTAAGAAAGCCCTTTGCGATCTTGGCGCAAGTATAAATATAATGCCCCTTATCATTTTCAAGAAATTGAGATCGGGAACACCAAACTCACATCAATGAGGCTGTTAATGGCGGACCGCTCCATAAAGAAACTTGTGGGTGTGCTAGAGGATGTATTGGTGAGGGTGAATAAATTCATTGTACCAGCTGATTTCGTGGTTCTTGATTGTGAAATGGACTTAGAAGTGCCAATCATTATAGGGAGACCATTGCTCACCACGAGTATAGCTTTGGTAGATGTGGAGCTAGGTGACCTCAAGTTCTGGGTTGGGAGTTAAGAGGTCAACTTTAAGGTGTGTCAATCTGCTGAACCTCCAGATAATGACAAAGGATTGGAGTATTGGATGAAGAGAGCGAGTGCAGCAGAGTGGAGATGAAGGAGGCTTAGTTGGAGGATGAGCCTTCGAAGAACCAATGCTAATAGAGTAATATGTCGAGACATGACGTCAACTAAGGCACTTCTTGGGAGGCAACCTAAGTTTCTTATTTTGAGTATTTTCATGTCATTTGTTGTTTTCGATTTTGTAGGACTAGTTGAGGTGAGAAACAAGGAGAGGAAGCGAGAAAAAAAAGGAAGGAAACACAGTGGATCGGGGAATCACCAATACAGGTGCGGGAACCACCACGCCCTTAAGCATGCAAACAGAAACCTAGGAACACAACTGTTAGACGGGTGGATGAGCCAGCGGACGGCCGATTCAAAAGCGGGTACGCCGTTGAATCATCTGTGCAACTCAGAATACCTGAGCAATGGGTGCCCAAGCAGTGATCCACCAACGGAACACAGAACCTAGTTCCCAAACTGCCGGTCAATTGTCGGTTGCAAGATAGTGAATTGGGCATGAATTCAAGCATAAAAAGGTAAGGTGGTGAATCGCCGAATCGAAACGGCAATCGCCGGTGTAGTGCCAATATAGGTATGGGTTGTATTTTAAAAATCTTAACCAAATGTGGACCCACCTGACTTAAAAAAAATCTACTAGAGCCGCCCTAATCTGAAAATACTACCCCTTAGACTTCCCTTTTTCTTCTTTTTACCACTTTCCCACACACCTTTTTATTCTCCCAACACCCCACCTTTTCATATTTTCATAACTCCCTCTCTTCCACTTCCCATACAATTAACTCACCATTAACACTCCACCTTCTTCTCAACCAACCACACTCTCACTTGTCCACCTATAAAATCCCTCACCCTTTCCACAAAATTTCCACTGCACTCCCAATTTCCTTCTCTACTAAAAAAAGATTCTCAAAAGTTTGCCTTTGTTGAGCATCACCAAGCTCTCACAATCCCAGCTCATTTTTGTTAAATACTCTCTAAAAAATAGCAGTAACGTACCTCTAACTTTCTGATTTTTTGTTGTCTTCAATGTACTTTAGTTGCATATGCATTTGGTTATGGCCTACATTCCCCTCCTTGTCACTGCCATCCCCCCTCCCTAATATTTTCATGATTGTTTCTCTATTTTTGGTTATATGAAGTTTGTGGGATGATAGATGCCTGTTGCTGAAATGGGTTGGGAGTAGTTGCTAATTTCTTTTATAGAATTCAATAGGGTGAAGTCTGAGTAACCCTGAAGGAATTAAAAAGACATGCTTTGCCCTATAATATATTGGGGGACACAATTCTTAAGGGTAAATCATCGTTTTGGTCTTTTTATTGGTAAATATAGTGCTTTGATGTGATTAAAGTACATGTATGTGAAATGGTGGGATTGAAATTCATGGGAATATATTACGGACAACAACAATCGGCTATTCACCAGTTGGGTCCAGCGAAACACCAATAGAGCACCGGTTCAAGCTATAGTTGGCCTCTGGCCACTGCTCTGATCCCGCGTTACATCGGCGGTTCACAGATTGGGATCGACGACTCGCCGATCTATCACCGGTGGAAAATCTACTAACCTAGTTTACTGTTTTCACTGACAGTTCACGGATACAATCCTACGGCTCGCCGAAGTTGTCAGTTCTTGAAATGATAATTTTTCATCTTTTCTTCTCATCTCAATTTTAGAGTAGTGTAGTTATTCCATTTCAATGTATTGCGACTATTACTAACATCATGTTTGCAGATAATGTATTCATCCAAGAACACTGGTAAGGGCAAGGCCCCAGCATCATCAACCACCAAAGGCAAGGGTAAATCCAAGACCCCCGCAACACCCGTAAATTCTAGGGAGGCCATTATATTTTATGTGCCCGATATGAAGGGACACTATTCTATATGCAAGGGCCGATTGATAATGGTCGAAAAGAGGTTCGTCTTAGTGGGATTTCACGGTGTCCTTCCCAACATCACCTCCTAATTTTCGGACAAGCAATGGAACACTTTCTCCAACTTTCTCCCAAACTACTATCCTAGCTTGGTGCCGGAGTTCCATGCTACCTACCAGGAAAGGTAGGACAACATGAACCATAGAGGCAAAGTCGATGAGTTCCCCTACCTACCATCAGTCATGGTACGAGGGGTGGAGGTAGACATAACTCCGGTAGCTATCAACTATCTATTCTGTAAAGATGAAATTAACACTAGCTCAAAATACATGGCCAGGATTGCATCCATGAAGAACCAATTCACTTGGATAGCCCCTATCATTGTATTTGACACTCCTCTATGGGCTTCCATGGGTGGTGAAATTTCTCGCTATGATCTGAAGTTTGAGGCCAAGTTATGGTTGGATTTCATCTGTGGCCACGTCATTCCCTCTAAAAATGAACAGCGGGTCAGCTTAGAGACGACGATGCTCATAGCCTGCATCATGTTCGGATCCCCACAAACTTTGTGGAGATTGTGGCCCAGCAAATGAAGCAAAAGGAAAGATAGGCCAGCACCTCCTTGACATATGTTGTCCTCATTTCTCATCTGTGTTTGCAAGCGGGAGTGCCATTGTTCCCTAATTGGACCCCTGTCCCTACCTCAGAAGAGATTGCCTTAGACAGGAAAAGAGATGTCGAGGCACCCACAATTAAGAGGAAGCGAATGCAAGATTTTGGGTTGGCAGAGGAATCACTATCCCATGGGTTAGACCAGTCTCCACAAGCCCCAGATTTGAACGTGTCTCACCAAGAATCTACGGTCAAAAGCTCCGGTGACACACCTCTTAGGGGAGCATTACCCCCTCCAACATCCTCCTAATCGAGTGGTCTCCACAAACTCGTGGAAATGACCAACTCTCATGAGAGACAACTACAAAAGTTGGCTAGGAGCCTCCTTACACTCATCTCTCAAATAGTAAAAAGAGAGCTAAAATCTATGTATGAAAGCCTTACAACTTTGTGCAAACGGGTGGATGCAGTGGAGGGGGTTGTCACCTCTCTCCGGACTGAGGTGAGGGATTGGAAAAGTCGGACATCTATGGAGGTGCTTGACATGAGTGCTCTTGATGAAGCAATGGCTTCCCCTTCCACAGTTTGAGGCCCTATTAATGATCTATTTGAGGTCTTGGGGGATGACACTGATGATCTAGGCGAGGCAAGCTTTGATGGCGCAACAAGAGAAGATGAAGCTGATGATGCTAATAATGAGGAGTGACCCAGTCAGGGAGTCTCTAGCCCCTTTATTTTGCATGCATACATTGGGGCAATATTAATGTACTCTTTATGTTTGGGGGTAGGATGAGTGTTTTTTGGGGGGTGATTTGTGTTTCTTTTTTGTGATGGTGTGGTGTAGCCCTTTTCAAGCTTCTGTTTTTAGTTTTGATGAAGAATTGTGAGCCTTTGTTGGGCTCATTTTTACTGTTATTGATATTTTCCCTTGTCGGCCTGGTTGGGTAGATAAAAATTGAATGAATGAAATGGATGAGTTTTTAGACGTTAGTGTGCTAGTGATGAAAATTGGGTCCTTTTTTGAATTGTTAAATACTTCTTTATGACCCAAGTCTTTTGTTTTGTTCGCCTGTGTAAATAGTCGAATAGTAGTCAAACTCCAAGGGTTCTCTTCATACCATTGTTCTTTCCCAAGGAGCATTTATCTTTTTCCTTTCATTTTGTTGTCGAACCGGGTTGGCATTTCCCGATGATAGATTGTGAGGTGATTTTCTTAAGGGAAAATGCCATGTCGCTTTTGAGTCTTGTGTGGAGCTGTTTTGAGAGGTACCACCAGAAAAAAATTTTGAAATGGAATTTTGAAATGTGGCATGGAATGAGAAAGGATGAATGGGCGTTTGAAATGAGAATGTAGCACTCATTGTCATACCTTGTAGATTCCTCATTTGACTTATAAATTTGCATGTCCGAATGTCTTAAATCAAGATCTTGTATGGATAATGACTTTTGTGGACTCTTTATGAGTAATCCCTTGTCTGGTAAGGATTTTTGTGAATCTCATGCATAGCTTCGTGTCTAGAACTTACTAAGTGTGACTCAAGGAGAAATCCGAGATGTAGCGTTACTTAAAACTTGATCATAGGCTCTCCTTTATTAAGTCACTTCACCCAAAATGACTACCTTAAACATTAACCGTTGATATCCAAAGTTTGAGCCTTGGACCCGTTCTTTGAAAACACGTTACAAGCGTAAAGACCATTTTTAATCCTTCTCTTTGCCACCCATCCTCCCTAATTGCTAGTGATGAAGTAATAAATAAAAATGGGGTTTGAAACCCAAGATATGAGGAGCAAGAAGAGAATGAATGTGAAATGAGGCAGAAGCCTAAGTTTGGGGGGTCAGCAAGAGTAGGGGAAAATGAGAGGTCTACGATTGAGGTAGCACCAAAATTGTGATGAGATGAGTGACTCAATGTCACGACCCGAACAGAGGCCCGATTCGTAACACAGGACAAGGAGCCCTGAGAGACCCCAAGTTGACCCATGGCATAAGCATATATCTAAATCAATCAAGAACTGAGCAACCATCAATACAATCATAGTGGAAGTCTGACTTAAACATAACATACGAATATAAAATCCAAAGTTGAATACATACATATGCCTGAATAGCCTCTAAACATGATGAGTTGACGGGACAAGACCCCAACTAACTCAACAAGATGAAAACTGAAATACATAAATAAAAGATAGATAGTCTAGTCCTCGAAATATGAGGACTCATCAACAAGCAAACGCTAACTCTGATGAACTGTCTAAGAGTGGGGCTGAACCTGAGAGCCGGGTTTTATATCATGAATCGATACAACATAGAAAGTATGCAGTCGGTACATGAAATGTACCGAGTATGCAAGGTGAGTAAACCGCTAAAGTAAGTAATATCTTTTAAAACAATGCGATAGTCAAAACATAAGCATCATAAACTGAGAGTAGGGCTTGCATGCCGGATTTAAAGAAAATAAAGATGTATAACTACTCTTTGTTGTAAGTCGGGTGTGCTTAAAGAAGTGGGGACAAAAATAAAGAAAGACTTCAAGAATGGGAGGGTGAAGGAAGAAACAATGCCCAGAATGTTGATGGGATGTATTGAAAAAGCGCTTAAGGATGCTAGTTGCTATTATTGGTTAGCCCGGTATTTACTAGTTCCGTAGCTTACATTACAACCCGTTAAGTCCTACGTGATCCTACATCACGCGTCCTTATATTAATGGAGTAATACACTAGAGGCAAGCCTATG
>JACEIK010002531.1:195802-206887 GCA_018107945.1 Datura stramonium
GAGGAAGAGCATGCTAATCACCTAAGGATAGTGCTTCAGACACTCAGAGACCGCCAGTTGTTCGCCAAGTTCAGCAAATGTGAATTCTAGTTGAAGTCCGCGAATTTCCTGGGTCATATGGTCTCAGGTGAGGGTATTCAGGTTGATCCTCAAAATATAGCAGCATCAAAGACTGGCCCAGACCTACCTCCCCAATGGAAATCAGAAGTTTCTTGGGTCTAGCCGATTATTACCGACGCTTTGTGGAAAGTTTTTCTATAGCATCCCCTCTGACTAGGCTGACTCAGAAGAAGGTGAAATTCCAGTGGTCAGATGCGTGTGAGAAGAGTTTCCAGGAGTTAAAAACTCGACTTACTACCGCTCCAGTGTTGACCCTACCGAAAGGATCAGATGAGTTTATAGTGTATTGCGACGCTTCCAGAGTTGGACTCGATTGTGTTCTGATGCAGTGGGGCAAGGTGATAGCCTACGCCTCCATACATCTCAAGGTTCATGAAAAGAATTATCTAACTCATGACCTGGAGTTGGCAGCAATGGTGTTTATGTTGAAAATATGGACACACTACCTGGACGGGGCTCACGTGGTTGTTTTCACCGATCACAAGAGCCTTCAGGATGTGTTCAGTTAGAAGGATCTAAATCTTCGTCAGAGAAGGTTGTTAGAGCTACTGAAGGACTTTGACAAGAGCGTACTGTATCACGAGCAAAGCCAATGTGGTGGCTTATGCCTTGAGCGGAGTGTCTATGAGGAGCGTGGCTCATGTCGGGGAAGGCAAAAAGGAGCTGGCAAAGGATATCCACATATTAGCACGGTTTGGAGTACAGTTGGTTGATACAGTTGAGGGAGGAGTAGTTGTGTAGAGTGGATCAGATTCCTCGCTAGTAGTTGAAGTTAAGTCAAGGCAGGATGAAGATCCAATACTTCTTAAATTGAAGGAGGTGGTTCTTAGAAGGTAAGGGGAGGATTTCTCCTAAGGGGGAGATGGTGTACTCCGTTACTAGGGTAGATTGTGCATACCGGGTGTGGGTGATTTGAGATAGCAGATACTGGCTGAAGCGCACAGCTTGAGATATTCCATCCACCTTGGTGCTACTAAGATGTACCGTGATTTATGAGATATCTATTGGTGGAACGGCATGAAAAGAGACATCACAGAATTTGTAGCTAAATACCCAAACTACCAACAGGTCAAAGTAGAACACCAAAGATCGGGAGGTATGACCCAGGATATCAGCATACCCACATGGAAGTGGGAATAAGTAAATATGAACTTTATTATCGGTCTACCTCGGACTCATCGGAAGCATGATTCAATCTGGGTGATAATAGACCGGATGACTAAGTCAGCACACTTTCTCCCAGTTAAAACTACAGATTCAGTTGAGGACTATGCTAGGCTTTATATCCAGGAGTTGGTCAGACTTCATGGGGTGCCCTTATTCATTATCTCAAACAGAGGTACCTAGTTCATCTCTCACTTCTGGTAGTCCTTTCAGAAGGGACTTGGTACCCATGTCAAGCTCAGCACAGCTTTTCACCCACAGACAGATGGACAAGTTGAGTGGACTATTCAGACCCTAGAAGATATGTTGATAGCGTGCATGAACGATTTCAAGGGCAGTTGGGATGACCACTTTCCTATCATCGAGTTTGCGTACAACAACAGCTACCACTCTAGTATCTAGATGGACCTGTTTGAGGCATTATATGGTAGGAGGTGTAGATCTCCTATCGGGTGGTTTGAGGTTGGTGAAGATACTTTAATCAGGTCAAATTCGGTTCATGAAGCTATGCAGAAAGTATAGCTCATCGGAGAAAGATTGGAAATAACTTAGAGCCGTCAGAAATTTATGCTGATATGAGGAGAAGAGAATTAGAGATTGTAGTGGACAACTGGGTTTATTGAAAATTTCACCCATGAAAGGGATGATGAGATTAGGGTAGAAAGGAAAGCCCAGTCTGAGATATGTGGGACCCTACAAAATTCTGAAGCGAATTGGCAAAGTAGCTTATGAGTTGGAATTACCTTCAGAGTTGGCATCTGTGCACCCATTGTTCCATGTGTCATTATTGAAGAAATGCATCTGTGATCCAACTTTAGTTGTTCCATTGGACAGTGCGGGAGTGAAAGATAGTCTCTCATATGAAGAGTTCCCAGTTTAGATACTTGACTGTCAGGTTCGGAAGCTGAGAAACAAGGAGGTAGCTTCAGTCAAGGTCTTATGGAGAAATCAGCATGTAGAAGGAGCTACGTGGGAAGCCGAAGCAGATATGATGGCTAAATACCCACACTTGTTCCTTCCAGTTTAGTTCCGGCATCAGGTACTAAATGCTTCCCCAGTACTCTATTCAGTTTCGTACTCATTAGCTTTATTTATACTTTCGATGTGCATTCTAGTTGCATCAGCTCTGTTACTACAGTTAAGTCAATTCGGAGTCAATTACTCCTTCAGAAATCAGCTCATAGCCTCAGTCTAGAAATCTCAGCTCTTGTCCTAGTTTTACTGTAGTTTTAGTCTTCATTCAAGGACAAATCATCCCAAGAGGGAGATATTGTAACACCCCCAAAACTTTTCTAGACCAGACTCAGGCATTTCAAGAAAGTCCAGAAGAAAAACTAGAAATTTTATTGCAGAACAACCCAGACAATGGGTCATTTTCTGAGTTGTTGTCAGCGTAGCAGTTTCCTTGGGGGAAACAACGAGGCATAGGATGACTCATTGGTTGAACCAACGAGTCGTCCTGTCAACTGTTGGATCCCAAGTTCAGTATCCTAGCGGACCCTTCCCTGAGGCAACAAGAGGAACCAACGGCTCGTGGTTCCTACCAACGAGCCGTCCGTTCTTCAAATGGATGGTAGTACCCTCCTGTGGTTCATTTCCAGAGGGCATGGTTTCTGGATCCAAAACAAACGGTGGGTTCCAATGGGTCGTGGATCTTACTAACGACCCGTTCTGAGGCCCGTCAGCCAATTTTATGTTCCTTCTTCCAGGGGTAAGTTGGTAATTTCCCACCTTTTTAATACAGAAACCCTGTCTCTTTGGGCTCGTTTAGGAGGGAGTTAAAGGGGTAGAATGACCTTTTCCCCTTCATTTCACTCTCCTTCCCTCAAGCCTAAGCGTAAAACAGATAAGAAGTTCAAAGAAAAATCTAGGGCAGACATTGTCTTCTAAGAATTTTCTTAGGGATTTTCTCCAAAAATTCTTAGCCAGGTATGTGTGAATTCAACAAGGGAATAGTTATTTCCTTGTGTCCCCAAAATCCTTCTTTATTTTCTCTATCAGTTCTAGCCCTGAGACTTTCGAAAGTGATGAAATTATCTGTTAGGCCTCGTTTAAGTCATGTGGAATATCATTTATGTTAAATGTTGATGTTTATCCACCAGTTTGTGACTATGTTGTTGCTTGTTCCTGTTATGTGAAATCTAGCCCTAGTCTCTAATACAGAAAAACTAGAATCTTGCAATAGTGTTTACATATCAAAATTTTGCTTGATTCTATCAATTTTGGGGACTCCCATGTTGTTAATTGTATTTAAAATTATTCATACCATTCTCAGTTCAGTTTCACTCAAAATGTTAGAATATCCAGTGTTAGTCAGAAATGTCAGCTGATCAGTTTGACTACAGAAATTCCCGGGGTGTTAGTAGTGCCTTCTAGTTATCAGAAATAGTCTTAGTATCAGTTTTAGTGATTCTTTATGTGGTCATGACACTTTCAGATAAGAAGCTCTGACTAGCCTTAGGACCCCAGCTTCAGATTACAATTTGTTCCTTAGACGGTTACTACGCTTCCAGAGAAATAGCTCTGACCAGTCTTAGAATCCAGTTACAGAATTCGATCCGATAAGACTCTTAGATTGCTTCCAGATAGGTATTCCTAACTAATCTTGGGCCCCAATTTCAAGCTATCAGCTTAGTATTTGGTCTAGGACTATTCGGTGGGAGTAGGACTTAACACCGAGCGGACCGGCGTTCCAGTGCACCCAGGTTCCCAGAACTACACTGCCACCGTAGGTTACAGTTTATTGGCCTCACGGTCCCAGACTTGTGATCACCAAGTTCATGCCTTTATACCCTGGCAAGGTATATTGGGTCCTACTAATGGGGTGTATACATCGGACTCCATGTCTAGCTCACGTGGTTATATGTCGGTTATATACTCTCCCACTAGTCATATTAGTTTAGTATTAGACTAGTTAGTTCAGTTCAGTATCTTAGATTTGGGGCATGTTCTTGACCATTAGACAGGGTCTTTCAGACCATCTCATCTTATTACAGTTATTCAGTTTCAGCAGTTCAGTTGATCATTACATATCTTTTCAGTTCAGTTATTTTATTTTTTGTGCATAGTTTCTCTCACTTACTCAGTACATTCAAAGTACTTATGCATACCTTTTATGTTGTATCATTTTAAGATACAGCTGCAGGATCTCAGTCTCAGCCTCGCTAGCCGGTCGGTCTCAAAAGACTCCAGCTGCACTATTGGTAAGTCCTCATCTTTTGAGGATGAAGATCATTTATTTCAGTTCTATTTTCTTCTGTTTATACTTGGAGTTAGCTGGGTGCTTGCCCCAGCAACTCATCAGTTGTAGTGGCTTTCAGACTCATATTTGGTTATTCAGACTTGTAGTTTTTATCAAATGTTTTCAAACATTATCAGCGTCATTCTCATAAATGTTTTATATTTTACTTAAAAGCTTCCGCTATATTTATATATTTACTGAGAATGCCAGTGTATGATAGACCAAGGGTTGACTTAGGGTTACTTGTAACTCCAAGTACCGTGTTCCGCCCAGGGTGTAGACTCTGGGCGTGACAGTATGATAGCTTGAGAAAGTTATGCTCGTGCATGGATGTTGTAGATGGGGATGTCACTTCTCTTCGGGCTGAAGTGAGGGAATGGAAAGGTCGAACGTCAATGGAGGTTCCCCACATGAGTGCGCTTGACGCAGCTATGGCCGCCCCTTCTACAGCCTGAGGCCCAACAGATGACTTGTTCGAGGGTTTAGGGGATGAGGAAGGAGGATCTGGGAGATGATGGCCATGAGAGGGATGCTAAGGTCGAGGATGATGATGATGATGAGTGACCACTTCAGAGAGTTCCTACCCCCACTTGTCTTGAATGTATACATTGTGGACAATATATTGTTTCAATTGGGGGTGTATGAGTGTATCTCTTTTGTGGTCTCTTATGGTTATATTTGTTGGTTCTGTGCCCTTGTTGGGCTTTTATTGGTGATGTTCATGTTGCCGTTGTCGGGCTTTTGTTTCGAAAGTTGTGATGGTTGTTGAGCCTTTGTCGAGCTCAGGATGAATGAAATGAATTTGTTCTTGAATTATT
Organism: Datura stramonium; assembly: GCA_018107945.1. Taxonomy (NCBI): domain Eukaryota; kingdom Viridiplantae; phylum Streptophyta; class Magnoliopsida; order Solanales; family Solanaceae; genus Datura; species Datura stramonium. The sequence goes on from JACEIK010002531.1 coordinate 201,146, forward strand.
AGTGCATATGATTGGGTCTTTGTTTAAATTGCCAAATACTTCATGACCCAAGTTTGATTTTCACCTTTGTGAATAGTAGGTAGTGAATAAACTCCGATGGTTTTCTTTATACCATGGTTCTTTCCCGAGGAGTAATTTTTTTTTCTATTATTGAACCGGGTGACATTTCTTAATGATAGATTGTGATGCGACTTTCTTAAGAAAAAATGCCATGTTTTTTAGTCTTGTTGAAATTTTTTTTGAGAGGTTCCACCAAAATTTTTTTTGTGGAATGGAAAAATGAATTTTGAAGAAATAGGGCATTTGAAATGGAAAATGTAGCACCCTCTTGTCATATATTGCACATTCCTTGTTTGGCTTGTTGATCCACATGTTCAATTGTCTTAAGTCATAATCTGGTCGTGGTGGTGTATTGTGTGAACTCCTTGGAGTGTGATGCCTTTTGTGGTGAGGCTGATTGAATGATTCCCATGCCTATACGTTTGTCTAGAACTTTCCCTAAGTATGACTCAAGGAAAAATTCTAGATGTAGCTGCACTTAGAACATGATTTTAGGCTTTCTATTGCTAATAAATTCACCCAAAATGACCTTGTTAAACATCTTCTTTTGCTGGCTAATGTTGAGCCTTTGACCTTTTTTCTTGGAAATCATATTACAAGCCTAACAACCCTTTTTAATCCCCATCTTTGGCACCCATCCTCCCTAGTTCCTAGTGATGAAAGAATGAAAAATGGGACTTCAAGCCCAAGAAATAGGGAGAGATAAGGAAATGTGTGGAAATGAGGCAAAAGCCTAAGTTTGGGGATTTACAAGAAAAGGGAGAAATGTGAAAGCTTCAATGTGAGATAGCACCAAATTGTGATTAAAATGAATGAATTGTTTGGTTGAAGAACCGTGAATTATTAAAAAGAGAAAGAATAGTGAAAGGGTTACCTCTTTCTTAGATGAGGCGAAATGTGGAATTCAAAGGTGTTATAAGAGTGGCTCTTGTTAAGCAAAAGATGAAGATGATGAGCAAGGAGAGATAAGGTGGAGTGATCTCAATAGTGTGATAGGATGTTAAAAAAGTTCATAAAAAGGCACTAGGGAGGTTCTAACCACTAGAACTCATTGTTTATCATACCTTAACCCAGGGCCTTCATTATGACCCCAAATTCTAATTGATTTTGAGTGTAGCAACTCTATATTAGTGGCGAGTTACACGAAGGGCAAGCCTATGGGTCAAGTTGTGTTCATGGAGAATTTCTTTGTGAGAATGAGCATTATTGTCTTATAATATAATCCATTGTGTTTGCATTGCTTGATGATAAAGGGATTCTCTCTTCTTCTAAGTGGCATCACCCCCTTGGAGAACATGCTTGCATTGGTGTGAAGAACAGATCAGGACATGAGTGTTGTGAGCTTCAAGAAAAGCTTTGAATGTGAATTTGTAATGATTTGAGATGCTATGTGTGCTGGTGTTGATAAACCATGCCCTTGTTTTGAAGAATGAAAGCATTTGTGAATCATTCCTATTCATTGTGGTTACCTCTTGAAACTTTTGCAATATGTTTTGGGGAGTCTCCTCTCTTTTCCTTGAGTCAGTGAGAATTTTGGGTTGTTGTAGGTTTAGTGATTTTTGGTGCATAGACCTATATGGTATAACATGTTGTTTCATTTTCTCAGCTGTAAAAATTGCATTATTTAAGGACAACCAATGGTTCAAGTTTGGGGGTTAGATGAGTTGGTAATTTACCAACTCATTAGGCTCTTACACATGAGTTTTTATTTGATTTTCAAGTCATTTAGGTAGATTTTACTCTCTATCTCCTTGATATTTGCAGGTATTTAACTTGAGTAGAGAAATCATGAAATTGCACAAAAAGAATGAAAATTGAGAAGAGAACCTGCGTTCCGCCGAAAGACGCCGGTGAAACATCGACTAATCACAGATACCTACTGTGTTGAAGAAGAATGACTACTAGCGGACTGCAGTAAGCACCGGCAAACTGCGAGTGCCAATACCGAATTGATCCAATAGCCACTAGCCAACATATGCGACAGACTAGCGGACCGCAGATCAACACCGGTGACTCGCAAGTGAGGTATGTCAGAAAAGAGTAAAAGCATTCGATTCAGAAAAAGAGTAGTATTTTGTAACCTAGTTTTATACATTTTTAAAAGGAGAACTAAACTTTCTATTCCACGTCATTATTTTATTGTATTGAATATTGAATAGAAAGTAGAGAGAAGCTGAAGAATTCAATTGTAGAGAGAAATCTTCATCTTCTTTTTTGAAAAGGTAAAAAAACTCCATTAGAGACTAGAACCATGTGCTTGAATTTTCTTACTCATTTTGTTGAATGGATATTGAATTATTACTTAATGCAATTCCTTCTTGTACTTACATGAGTAGCTAAATTCCTTGCTAGGTATGTGAGAATGGTTAGGGTTGATTTGGATTGGGTATTATTTAATTGATATTAGACTTACTCAATTGTATAATTCTAGTGTTTCATCTGAGTTTTAATTTAAATATTCATAGTTACAAATGTGGGTTGTATTTACTTACTCTAATTTTTCTTGAAAAAGGGATTTAGAAATGGGTGATGAAATATTAGTGGATAATTGGGTGTTGATCATGTGGGGTTGGGCTAGAGATAGCAAAAACCCATTGTCACACACACATTGAGAATCAAAGCTGGAAATAGTTGATTCTTACCAAGTTGATGTGGTTGTTGTGAAAAGGACATTGGGATTTGAGAAAACTTGAGGTATAAGGCACCTAATTGGTTGAAAAACGTAAGGTGCCACCTTGTCTACAGCTAATTATACTATTGAGTAATGCTAGGAGCTGTTAGTAATCCCAATCCGATGATTCCCTGATAATATCACACCCCTAGTATTATCTCCTTAGGTATTTTCTATGCTCTGTCCCTGTTTTCGGTGGGAATTTGTAGTTCAATTAACAAGTTATGATTTCCCCAACTTTTACTTTATTATTTTTAAGACATTGATGCAAGTTACTTTAATTTGATAGACAACTCTTGCGTTATCAACTACTATTCCCTGTGGGATTCAACCTCGACACTCATTGGCTAATATTTTGCCAACGGTCGTTTACATTCTTTCGTCAAGAGGAGTGAATTTAGACATTATCACTTTCCACAACCAAAGCACGCTCCTGAACCCGCTAAGTACTCTTCGGTGTGCCTCCTATCACATCTCCATAAGCTGGAATGTTGGGCTCTCCTGACATGCTCCCCTGACCTCTAGAGCCTGATGCTCTATCTCTCTGATCATGCCTAAGTATGGACGGAACACTGGCTGATGATGGAGCTAGAGCTGATGACCTCTGGTGGGACTGATGGCGATGTCCTCCATTGGACCTCTGCTGGAACTGTCCATAACTCCTTGTCTTGGCCCTCTTGGCCTTTCTCTCATTCTCCTTCATCTGTTCCGCCTCTATTTATTGGGCGTATATGACCAACCACGAGAAATATATTTCATTAATCAACATGGTGATCCTTCACTCCTTGACCAAGGAATCTGCCATTCTATTCACAAACCTGCTCATACGAGCCCTAGGATCAGCGACCATCTCCGATGCATACTTCAACAATCAGGTAAACTCCAAGGCATACTCTTGAACTATCCTGTGGTTCTGCTTCAAGTTGACAAACTTTGCCACATTTGCCTCCCTCAACTCTCTAAGGAAGAACCTATCCAAGAATGCAGTCACGAACTCATCCCAACTCACGGGGACTTCTCCAACTCCCCTGCTATCCTTCCACTAGCGAAACCATATGTACGCAACCCCCTTCAGCTGATAGGAGTCTAAATCTGTACACTCCTCTCCCATCACCCCATAATCTGGGTGATCTTCTGCACCTCCTCAAGGAACTCATATGGATTCTTATCCACTTTCGACCCCAGAAACTCAGGTGGATTCATCTTGAGAAATTCTCGCACTCTTGCCACTGCTGCGTTCCCATTCTGGGGAACATAGGCCACTGCCTGCTGGTTTACTTGAGCGGTCATGGCCTGTGCCAATATCTAAAATACCACTCTAAACTCGGCATGAGTGACCTGCTCGAGTAAAGGATCCGCAGGTGTGGAGGGGATTTCTGATGCCCATCTCTATTGCCATTATCATGGACATTTCCATTGCATTTCTTCTACCATTTACTCGGCGTGGAGGCATATTTCTACAAACGCGTATAGCATGAGTTAAAGGAATAAAGAGGTACTTCATCGCACGACATAGATCATGAAAGAAGGAAAATTTCCTAAAACATCTTATAGCCTCTTCCTCATAAGTGTGGCGCGCTTCGCACCCATGAAAAGGACGTTACTTAACATGGCTTGCAGATACCCTAGGACACTCTAAACCTTTGCTCCGATACCAAGTTTGTCACAACCCGAGTTGGGGCCCCAGATCGAGACACGGGACTTAGAACCACGAATGGCTCTAAGTCAACCCATGGCATGTGCATAGCAACTCAAGAGCATAAATTAAAGCAGAATTGATAACTTAAACATGATGAAGCGGAAGTATGAATAACATGACATGTATCAAATGATAACATCACAATGCTAAATCTCAAAGCTGAACATACTAGTCTATGTCTGATAAGCGTCTACTATCTGATGAGATGCTAGGACAAGCCCTCAGCTATCTCCAAGTATGAAACAAAATTGATATAATCAACATAACTAAATGAAAGTCCCCGGGAGATGAGGACCCACCTAACAAGGCTAACTGGACTGAGAGGGAAATGAGCTATCGACGAGACTGAGCTGGATCATTTGAACCTATATCATGAAAAGATATAGCACAGAGTATGCAGTCAGTACTTTGAATGTATTGTGTATGCAAGGTAAGTAAAACATTCTTAACAAATATTAACTGAAATCATGCATATAAATATAAATCAAATAGATCATGAGAGTAAGGACTACATGCTGAAAATTGTATCTAAGATATACATAGTCATAAGTTGGTTATCATAACTGAACATAGTGACCCAAGATTTAAAAATACAAATCATATAACTTGTCATATCTGAAATCGTAAGTAAAAGCTCATAAACTAATCATTGGGTCAAATCTGCTATAAATATAATATCATAAGTTATGAACATGAGTAACTGAAATTATGAGGAACAATAGAAGACTCGTCATAACTAACACCATTATGATAGAGCTTACTTGATGCCCTAACTATCACACTAAAGCGGGCAGAGGCGTCCAAAATCTTGCCAAGGCTAAGGACGCTATCCATGATATAGATATCAAGCTGAGGCCCCTTGGGTAGGGGAAAACTCTCTAGAAAGGTTCCAAACATGTAACATATACCTACGTTGGCGCGTAGTTCTAAGAACAGAGAACATCGAACTCCAAGCCTGCTCGGTAATAGACATTACTCCCAGAAACATGCATGGTTCTTACATCATTTTTCAATGAAGCTGAAATCATAATCTGTACATAGCATGATATATGAACATTGGGAGTCTTGACTCCAAAACATATCATAAGCTGCATTGGGAGTTTAGACTCCAAAACATATGATAAGCTAATCTTATTAGCCTTGTCTAAATCATGAAACCATACTTAACTTGTGTGGACTTGCCCAAATCATAAAATCATGCATACTTGAAATAGACTTCATAAGTCAAAATAATAGATTTATACATGAGGAGTTTATAAACATTTATACATGCTAGATATCTCGTCATACTTGAAATCATGAATCATAAGAT
>JACEIK010002532.1:0-28675 GCA_018107945.1 Datura stramonium
AAGTAAAAATCATGTTTCTAGCTTTATGAATGGAAAATCTCATTCATGAGAAATTCATGAAAGATGAGATTTGTGATAAATGTATGATAATGATAAGATAATATGATGAAAAGTATGTTTTCAAGATACCCATGTTTATAATCATGTATTCGATATGAACTGAGTATTTTCAAGTATGATAAACCTTTGGGCAATGCCCCATGTTCAAAGTATGATTGACAATATCTCGAATTAAGCTTACCACATGGTTTTGGAGAAAAGGCTCCCACTTATATTTTTTAGCTTTTGGTATGTTTGAGTTAAAGCTTCTCTTATGCATGATTTCCGCTTTGAGATGTATTTGATTTATGAGATTTGTTAATAGACAATGTCGAGCTTCGTTGAATAATGAAGTAGAGCATATGCATGTTTTTGGGAGAAGTGTCTAGCATCGAGAAGACTAAGGGTCGATCACCCTATGCCTCAAAACTACGCGCCAACGTAGGTTTATACATTATGACTTTGGGACCTCCCTTGTGAGCTTCCCTTGCCTGAATGGGCCTTCAGCTTAATATATATATCATGGTATCATCCCTAGCCATGGCAAAGCTTTGGAAAGCTCTACCCACTTGAGTGTGATAGTTGGGACCACATAAGCTCTATCGTGGTATATCGGTTGAAAGACGGTCTCCCATTGTTCCTCATGATTTCAGTTATGCATGTTAAGTACTCATGAGATTTATATATGTAAGCATGTTATAAAGAAGGTTTGACTCAATGATTAGCTTTTCTTATAAATATCATATTTCATCTTTGAGTCACTCGATTATGTTAGGATATGTTATGTTATGACGAGATTAGGATTCTAGAAAGAATACATGCAAGCCCTACTCTCTGATTTTTAATGTTTATGTTTTACAGTATGCATTTTCTTTAAATGATTTTAATTATTTTAAGCGGTTTTACTTGCCTTGCATAATCGGTACATTACATGTACTGGCCGCATACTCTATGTTGTATCATTTCATGATATAGTATCAAACTCTCAGGTTCATCCCCGCTCATAGTTCGACTCAAGAGTTAGCATCTTCGTTTTGGTGAGTCCTCATCTCCCAATGACTAGACTACTCAGATTTCCTTATGTATTTTCAGTTTCAGCTTTCTGAGTTAGTTAGGGGTCTTGTCCGAACAACTCGTCATCTTAGAGGCTTTTCAGACATATGTATGTAATCAACTTCAGATTGTGAATTCTGATGTTAGACTTCCGCTACTATTATTTTGTTGATTATTTAATTTCATTGATCGAGTTAGATGTATGCTTATGCGATGGGTTGACTCAGGGTCTCTCGGGGCTCCTTGTCCCGTGTTGCGATCCGGGCCTCTGTTTGGGTCGTGACAAACTTGGTATCAACACTATAGGTTTGAAGTGTCCTAGGGTGTCTAAAAGCCGCGATAAGTAGACTCCTTTTCATGGGTGTGAAGCGCACCACACTTATGATGAAGAGGCTACGAGATGTTTAGGAAATGTTCCCTTCTTTCATGATCTATATCGTGCGATGAAATGCTTTCATATCCTTCTAATTCATGCTATTTGCGATTGCAGAATCATGGCTCCCAAAAGAATGAATGGTAGAAGGAATGGGAATGGTGAAGGCCATGAGGACAACAATGGAAATGGGCACCAGTAGGTCCCACCAGTCCAGGAGCCCCAAGCACCGAGCCAAGTGCTCATTCTGAGTTTCGGGCCGCTATTCAGATGCTTGCATTGGCCTTCACCGCTCAGGTGTTACACCCCATAAGTTTCTAACATTTAGTCAGCCTATTCGCATGTTGGTTAAGAGTTTTAGAATGCCATACATGTGAGGAAAGGTCCCGGGGAAAGGCCGAACGGGTGCCAAGTCGGGATTTCACGGGAGGAGACCGAACCAAGTTACCTAGAGGGGAAAAGTGGCACAGAGCAGCCCCTCCGCATTACCCAAAGTTGCACGGAGCAGAATTAGCGCGACCGGCAGAGTGCCACGTTGCCTTGTCTGCCGCCTCAAGTATATAGAGGCCTCACACTTAGATGTTATTTCATTATTCATATATCCTCGTCTAGCAGAGGTAAGAATGAAGGGACACCATTGAAAATCATCTAATTACACCGCTGAATGCCATCCAAATCAAAATTAACTCCGGGTAGTTAAGTATAAGGCTGCAAAGAGCATCGCTGCGGAGTTATTTTCATAAAATATGCCCAGTAAATCATTTTCTTGCCGAGCTTAAGTTGATGGAATTGTTCCAAACTAGTGTCAATACGATCACGTGCCTAAAGTAAGTATTTCTCCCTTCTAGATTCTTGAGAATTTATGATTTTTTTGATCGTCTTTCGATAAGTTGAAGTATAGTCAGTATATATATAAGTTATCATTTTCTTCGAATATAGTAATAAGGTAGCCCTATTCTTCCGTTAATATGATTATAGTTGAGAAGGGAAGTTGAACACGAGTCGAAACTCGCTAGTTAATCGATTAACAGCGAACGAGGTATGTTAAGACATTTTCTTTTGGCAAGTTAATTTCTTTAGCATAATAGTCCAATATGAATCCCAGTAAAGCATGTCAGGAGTGTGTTATTATATCTAGTAGTTTTTTTCAGTCGAGGGTCCTAATTTGTATTATTTTGGGCTGGATTACGCCTGTATAACTTCCGTAACCACCCCAGGGTTAATAGCTATGTCGCCGCCCGCCAGGGGCGAGATTACATCGCTCTACGGAGCGGCATTCCGTCCGCAAGGGAAAAAAATGGGGATCCAGATCCTCATATGCCATGGTTGGCCTTAAACACACCCCCGCCGAGCATTTACGCCTGGGGTGTAGATATCAGGAGTCCTTCGGACTCAGATACAGTCAGGGACCGAGTGGGCCTAGTTGTAGACCCAGGGGACCGGCAGGTCGTTTATAGCTGGTAGTTGACTCAGTATGACCTAGATAGGGGTATAGAGATTGAGGTGTACTCACAAGGGCTAATAGGGGCCCAGATAGGTTATTTTGTGCTTTTTGTACCTTCCGGCTTATGGGAGCTAGGTGAGGTTTATGCTTGCTTTAGATACTGATAGTTAGGCAGTAAGACGCCTCGCTTGTCAGGTATGACCCCTACCCTCCTTATTACAGTTATGTTTAGCCCTGATTTCACTACTTAAGTCATTGTCAGTTCTATTTTTTACTTTTAGTCATTTAAAGCTAATGCCTTACATATTCAGTACCTGTGGTACTGACGCCCTCTTCTGGGGCGCTGCATTACTTTCCTGCAAGTGCAGATAGACGAGGAGCAGGTCCCTCATAGTTCCAGTCAGCTGTACAGAGCCGTTAGCTCCCTTCTTCCGGAGTTTGTGTAATAGAGGTTTACTTCTTTTGTTTGTACAGTATGGGTAGGTCGGGGCCCTGTCCTGACCATCTTATTACTCCTAGAGGATTGCAGATTGTGTTACTTCCTTGTGGTTAGATGAGATCGGTCGCATGGGGCCTATATGTGTTTTAGATTATGTGTGTTGGCCGTGTGGGGCCCTTTTTAACTATTGATTGGCGGCCTTGTCGGTCATAGTTTAGTTTAGCATCTGATTTTACTTTCCAATTATAACGAGATATCATGGTGGCCTTGTCGGCCCGCATAGGAGTCCCTATGATTGTTTGTCTCTAGTTAGCTGTTTATTTTTCATAGGTGGCTATAGGCCTTATCGATCAGGGGTTGTATTTACAGCCGCTATATAGCCCGTTGTTTTCTTGATTCTAGAGTTAGAGTTAGCCCTGCACCAGAGGTGCTTAGGCTCAGTCAGCTCAGCAGTTCAGGTCTTAGTAGGGCACCAGGTGCCAGTCATGCCTCTCAAGGTTGGGCGTGACATCAGGTGAATCAGCAGGCGATTGTGCATGTTCCGCAAAATGGAAATGTAGAGGCGGCTCGAGTTCAAGACTTCATGAGAATGAACCCGCCAAAATTCCTCAGGTCAAAAGTAGATGAGGACCTGCATGAGTTCATGGATGAGATAGTGAAGATCACCCAAGTCATGGGGGTGAATGGAGTTGAGTGCGTGGAGTTGGCCTTGTAGCGGTTGAAAGGGGTCACACACATTTGGTTTCGCCAATGGAAATATAGCAGGGTCATCGGAGCGGGCCCTATCACTTGGGATGATTTTCATGTTGCATTCTTAGATCAGTTCTTCCCTCGTGAGATGAGGGAGTTGAAGGTAGCTGAGTTCATAAATCTGATGCAAGGTAGAATAAAGGTATAGGAGTATGCTCTCAAGTTCACTCGCTTGTCGAAGTACGCCCCAGAGTTGGAGGCTAATTTGAGGGTTAGGGTGAGTAGATTCATCCATGGTGTAGCAGGCTATTTGGATAAAGATTGTAGGAACGCTATGCTTCACCAGGAAATGTGGTTTCCTTGGATAGTCTTGTACACCAAACAGATGGAGGCAGCACATCTAAGAGAGAGGGAGGCTAAGAGGGCAAGGACGGATGACCACAGATTCTCACAGCCGAGGTCAGGAGGTGGGCACCGACAACAGACGTATCAGAGATCATCAACCCCAACATCATCAACATTGAGTGTGCCATCCAGATTGAGCCACCATCACAGGGGGCGAGCATCAAGCTCTAAGGGTCAGAGCAGCCGACCCGCAAATTCTAATGTTCTAGTTTGTTGCAAGGGTGGTCGGGGTCACGCAGGTTAGTGTATAGCAGGTACGGATGCTTGTTTCGGGTGTGGGAAGCCAAGAAACATGCTCAGAGATCAGCCAATAGCAAGGCAGGATCATGATGGGGGCCGAGGCCCAGCTTCTAGTTCAAAAGCCCCACCCGCACGCTTAGCACATCTGGGAGCATCTACTAGCACTGGTGGAGGTCAGCACCAGAACAGACTCTATGCCTTAGCATCTTGCCAGGAGAGGGAGGTCTCTCCGAGTTTTCCGTCTTGATGTTTATACTTTGTTAGATCCGAGGGCTACCTTTCCTTTTGTGACACCTTATGTGGCCAGTAGCTTTAGAGTTAGTCTCAAAGTATTGTCAGAAACCTTCTCTGTCTCTACTCTTGTAGGTGACTCAGTTATAGCTAAATGGGGGTATAGAGACTGCTCGATCTCAGGCCTTCAGAAGGTCACCTTAGCAGATCTGATAGAGTTAGCCATAACTGATTTTTATGTAATACTCGGCATGGATTGGCTATTTTCATTCTATGCTTCAGTTAATTGTAGAACCCATGCAGTAGAGTTCAGATTTTTGGGTGAGCCAGTCTTAGAATGGAAGGGTAGTTCAGTTGTGCATGTAGGTCGTTTCATTTCCTACCTTAAGACTAGAAAGATGATTTCTAAGGGTTGTGTGTACCATCTAGTTAGGGTTAAGGATGTTGAGTCCGAGGCCCCGACAATCCAGTCAGTTCCAGTAGTACGTGAGTATCCAGAAGTCTTCCTAGATGATTTTCCGAAATCCCTCCCGAGCGAGAGATCGATTTTGGTATTGACCTTCTTCCCGACACGTAGCCTATATCTATTCCTCCCTATAGAATGGCTCTAGATGAGCTAAAGTAGTTGAAGGAACAGTTGAGGGACCTGTTAGATAAGGGTTTTAATAGTCCGAGCAAGTCTCCAGGGGATGCACTAGTTCTATTTGTCCGAAAGAAAGATGGTTCTCTTCGAATGTGCATTGATTATCGGCAATTGAACAAAGTCACCGTCAACAACAGGTATCCTTTACCCAAGATTGATGATTTATCTAATCCTCTTTAGGGTGCTAAGTGTTTCTCAAAGATAGATCTCCGGTCCGGGTACCATCAGCTAAGAGTCCGGGAGAGTGACATCCAAAAGATAGCCTTAAAGATGCAGTATGGTCATTATGAGTTTGTAGTTATGTATTTTTTACTAACGAATGCTCCTACAACTTTTATGGACTTGATGAATAGGGTGTTCAAGCCATACTTGGATATGTTCGTGATTGTGTTTATTTATGACATCCTGATATACTCTCGGAGCGAGGAGGAACATGCCTCTCATTTGAGAATAGTGCTTCAGACTCTCAAGGATCGTCACTTATATGCCAAATTCATCAAGTGTGAGTTTTGTTTGTGCTCCGTAGCATTTTTGGGCCATGTGGTATTAAGAAAATGCGTAATGGTGGAGTCTCAGAAAATAGAGGCAGTGAAGAATTGGCCTAGACCAGTGAACCCTTAAGATATTCGAAGTTTCTTGGGTTTAGCTAGATACTATTGAAGGTTCGTGGAAGGTTTCTCATCAGTTGCAGCACCTTTGACAAAATTGACCCAGAAGAAGGTGAAATTCCAATGGTCGGAGGCTTGTGAGAAGAGCATCCAAGAGTTGAAGACTCGACTTACTTCAACACTAGTGTTAAGTCTACCAGAGGGTACTGATGGGCTTGTGCTATATTGTGATTCTTCAAGGATCGGAATTGGGTGTGTATTGATGCAGCACAGGAAGGTTATAGCGTATGCCTCTAGACAACTAAAAGTCCACGAGAAGAATTACCCTACCCATGATCTTAAATTAGCCGAGGTGGTGTTAGCATTGAAGATATGGCGACATTATTTGTATAGGGTCCACGAGGATGTGTTTACGGACCACAAGATCATAAAATATGTGTTCACGCAGAAGGACCTCAATCTTCAGCAAAGGAGGTGGTTGGAGCTACTCAAAGACTGCGATATTAGTGTGCTTTACAATCTGGGTAAGGCAAATGTGGTAGTGGAAACACATAGTAGGATCTCTATGGAGAGTGCGTCCCATGTGGATGAGGGGAAAAAAGAGTTGGTGAAGGATGTGCACCGACTCACAAGGTTGGGAGTTAGGTTGGTTGACTCGACTGATGGCGGTGTTGTGGTTCAGAATGGATCAGAATTATCCTTGGTGACTGATGTAAAATCTAGGAAAGATGAGGACCCGATTATGGTAAAGTTAAAGGAAGCTGTTCAAAACCAGAAGGTAGAGGTCTTCTCAAAAGGGGGAGATGGTGTGCTTCGACACCGAGGTCACCTATGTGTTCTAGATATTGATGATTTAAGGATCCAGATGTTGCACGAGGCTCATGGATCTAGGTATTCTCTCCATCTAGGTTTCACGAAGTTGTACCGTGACTTACAGGAAGTCTATTGGTGGAATGGCATGAAGAAGGATAACGCTGAATTCGTAGCAAAGTGCTCGAACTGTTAGCAAGTAAAGGTTAAGCATCAAAGGCTAGGAGGTATGCTTTAAGATATCAGTATTCCTACTTGGAAGTGGAAAGAAATCAATATAGAATTCATCACAAGCTTTCCTCGCACTCGTCGGTAATATGACACCATTTGGGTTGTGGTAGACAAATTGACCAAGGCTACACATTTTCTACCAGTTAAAAACACATATTCGGCGGAGGATAATACCAAATTATATATCCGAGAGCTAGTACGATTGGATGGAGTGCCCTTATCCATCATTTAAGATAGAGGTACTCAATTTACCTCTCAGATTTGGAAGTTGTTTAAAAAAGGATTAGGTACACAGGTTAAGCTCAGCACAATATTTCACCCGCAAACAGATGATTAAGCGGAACAGACAATCCAGACCCTCAAGGACATGTTGAGAGCATGCATGATTGACTCCAGAGGTGGCTGGGATGAGCATTTTCCACTTATCGATTATGCATACAATAATAGCTATCATTCTAGTATCTAGATGACATCGTTCGAGGCTCTCTACGGGAGTACGTCACCCATTGGGTGGTTTGAAGTTTGCAAAGCGGCGATGATAGGGCCAGATTCGGTTCACGAGGCTATGAATAAAGTTCAATTGATAAGGGACCGATTGAAAATTGCCTTGAGTCGCCAAAAGGCTTATGTTGATGTGAGAAGAAGAGAATTAGAGTTTGAAGTCGCTGACTGGGTATTTTTGAGGGTGTCCCCTATGAAGGGAGTGATGAGGTTCGGAAATAAAGCGAAACTTAGTCACCGCTATGTCGACCGGTACCGAATAGTGAGACGTGTTGGCAAGGTGGCCTATGAGCTGGAGTTGCCTTCAGAATTACCTTTTGTGCATCCTATATTCCATGTGTTGCTCTTAAAGAAATATTTGGGTGATCCAGCTCTAGTTGTCCCGGTGGACAGTGTTGGTGTGAAAGATAGCCTCAGTTATGAGGAGGTTCTGGTCGAAATACTGGATCGACAGGTTCTAAGGCTAAGGAACATGGAAGTACTTTCAGTTAAAGTGTTATGGAGTAATCAACATGTTGAGGGAGCTATGTGGGAAGCCAAAGCAGATATGATGGCTAGATAACCACAGTTATTCCCTACCGGCTCAGTTCCATCTTGAGGTATCAGTTTTGACCTAAAACTCTATCTAGTTTTCATGTTCAGTTCATGTGTCCAAGTTTCTTTTAAGTATATGGATGTGTATATGGTTTGTGAAATCAGTTCAGCTATGTAGTTTGAATCGGGGATAGTCATACCGTAAGTTTTCGATTTAAATGATCATTATGTGAATATAATAACTTCATTTCTCTGCTTTTATGTATGTTTTCCAACATCCGAAGATGATTTTTCCCAAGGGGGAGATATTGTTATACCCCGGAAATCCAAAGGTCAAACCCTGGAGTTTAAATGGAGAAAAGATTAAAAACTGACACCAGGCATAGAACGAGTCGTGAGATGACCCTTGGTGCGCCCACGAGTCGTGATGAGACTTGTGGGGAGGCCAGTGAGGAGTTTTGAAATTTGGTGAAATGGGGCACCACGGGCATGACCACGATTTGTTGTCAGACCCCACGAGTCGTTAGGTCAGTCGTGGGGTGAGTGAGAAGGAAAAGAGAAGAGGAGAGGCAGTGTACTCGATGGAAGGACCTCAGGAGATGTGATCAATCCCCACGATTGATTGGGAGGGTCATGGTCAATTGGTTGAGAAAATAATTGGCAGGGAGGTAGTGTACATAACGGGTGGTGACCAGAAGTCGTGGTCACCAGTAACAAGTTGTGAGGTTTCCGTGACGAGCCCAAATGATCATATGAGCAGTTTACCTCACAGATCATTCCAAGAATCGTGGAACAGGATAACGAGTCGTTAGGTCCCTCATTTGAACCACCTAGCAGTTATTTCTGCGAATTTAGTAAGGGCTTTTTTCGTAATTCCTAAGTTCTTAAGGCCTAAACTACGCTGTTTTGAGTTATGAATAGTGTCTTTTAAAGGGTTAAGTTCATGTTAGGTATCATTCATCCATGTATGAAAGGTAGAAAGGTTAGAGAGGGTGATCAAGCTAGTGTTCTTCAATTTCCCTTCAATTTCCTATTGAGCATTCAAAGACGTGTAAGAATCAGCTACCAGCAGGTATGTACGGTTATTAATGGGTGATTCCTTTCACACCCATGACCAATACCTCTTTAAATCATGAATGATCTATGACTAATCTCTGGGGTTTTAACCCAATGCATGAATTTCCTAATTCTTTACATTTCTACTATTGAATTGCGAAGAATGGGCGAGTTTTATAATGTTTTGAACTGAAAATCATGTTTCTAGCTTTATGAATGAAAAAGCCTATTGATGAGAAATTTATGAAAGATGAGATTTGTGATAAATGTAAGATGATGATGAGATATTATGATGAAAAGTATGTTTTCAAGCTACCCATGTTTATAACATTTTTTGTTATGAATTGAGTATTTTCAATTATGATAAATCTTTGGGCAATGCCCCATGTCCAAAGTATGATTGGTTATATCTCGAATTAAGCTTACCACATGGTTTTGGAGTGAAGGCTCCCACTTATATTTTTCAGCTTTTGGTATGTTTGAGTTAAAGCTTTTCATATGCATAGCTTACCACATGGTTTTGGAGTGAAGACTCCCAATTATCTTTCAACTTGTGGTATGGTTTGAGTTAAAGCTTCTCTTATGCATGACTTGAACTTTGAGATGTATTTGATTGAGCTTCATCAATAGATGATATCGAGCTTCGTTGAATAATGATGTAGAGCATATGCATGTTTTTGGAAGTAGTGTCTAGCACAGAGTAGGATAAGGGTTGATCACCCTATGCCTCAGAACTACGCACCAATGTAGGTTTATAAATTATGACTTTGGGACCTCCCTTGTGTGCTTCCCTTGCCTGAATGGGCCTTCAACTTGATATCGATATAAGGGTATCATCCCTAGCTTTGGCAAGGCTTAGGATGGCCTACCCACTTGAGTGTGATAGTTGGGACCACGTAAGCTCTGTCGTGGTATGTCGATTAAAGGATGAGTCTCCCATTGTTCCTCATGATTGCAGTTATGCATGTTCATTACTCATGAGATTAATATATGTAAGCATGTTCTAAAGCAAGTTTGACTCAATGTTCAGCTTTTCTTATAAATATAAGATTTCAGCTTTGAGTCACTCGATTATGTTATGATATGTTATGTTATGATGTGACTAGGATTCCAGAAAGAATGCATGCAAGCCCTGCTCTCAGATTTTTAATGTTTATATTTTACAATATGCATTGTCTTTAAATGATTTTAATTACTTAAGCGGTTTTACTTACCTTGCATACTCAGTACATTCCACGTACTGACCGCATACTCTATGTTGTATCATTTCAGGATACAAGATCTAGCTCTCAGGTTTAGCCCCGCTCATAGTTCGACTCCAGAGTTAGCATCTTCTTGTTGGTGAGTCCTCATCTCCCAAGGAATAGACTACTTAGATTTCCTTATGTATTTTTTGTTTCAGCTTGTAGAGTTAGTTGGGGGTCTTGTCCCAAAAACTCTTCATGTTTAGAGGCTTTTCAGACATATATATGTAATCATCTTCGGATTGTGAATTCTGATGTTAAGTTTAAGTTTAGACTTCCGCTATGATTATTTTGTTGATTATTTAGCTTCATTAATTGAGTGAGATGTATGCATATCCCATGGGTCGACTTGGGGTCTCTCGGGGCTCCTTGTCCCGTGTTCCAATCTGGGCCTCCTTTCTGGCCGTGACAGCTCTACAGTGAAATAGGACCATGATGTGGGCCGAGGCCATAGTTGTAGCTAGACGGGTGTATAGAGGTTGCTCGGTCTCATTCTTTCAGAAAATTACCTCAACAGATTTGATAGAGTTAGCCATGATCGATTTCGATGTTATCCTCGGCATGGATTGGCTATTTGCATGTTATGCCTCTGTTAATTGTAGAACCCGGGCAGTAGAGTTCAGATTTCTAGGAGAGCCCTTCTTAGAGTGGAAGGGTAGTTCAGTCGTACCTGTAAGGCATTTCATTTCCCACCTTAAGGCCAGAAAGATGATCTCCAAGGGTTGTGTGTACCATCCAGTTAGGGCTAAGGATGCGACGTCCGAGAGCCTGACTATCCAGTTTGTCCCAATGGTATATGAGTATCCAGAGGTCTTCCCTGATGATCTACTTGAAATCCTTCCCGAGCGGGAGATTGATTTTGGTATTGACCTTCTTCCCAACACGCAACCTATATCTATTCCTCCCTACAGGATGGCGCCAGTCAAGCTAAAGGAGTTGAAGGGTTTCATTAGATAAGGGTTTCATTAGACCGAGCAAGTCTCCATGGGGTGTACCAGTTCTTTTTGTTCGAAAGAAAGATAGTTCTCTTTGTATGTGCATTGATTATCAGCAATTGAATAAAGTTACCTTCAAGAACAGTTATCCTCTACCAAGGATTGTTTGACAAGCTTCAGGGTGTCAAGTACTTCTCAAAGATAGATCTCAGATCCAGATACCATCAACTCAGAGTTCGGGAGAGCGATATCCCGAAGACAGCCTTCAGGATGCGGTATGGTCATTATGAGTTTGTAGTTATGTCTTTCTGACTAAGGAATACTCCTACAAATTTTATGGACTTGATGAATAGGTGTTCAATCCATACTTGGATTTGTTGGTTATTGTGTTTATTGACAACATCCTGATATACTCTCCGAGTGAGGAGAAGCATGTTGCTCATTTGAGAGTAGTGCTGCAGACTCTCAAGGATCGCCAACTATATGCCAAATTCAGCAAGTGTGAGTTTTGGATGAACTCAGTGGCGTTTTTGGGCCATGTGGTATCAAACGAAGGCATAAAGGTGGACTCTAAAAACATAGAAGCGATGAAGAATTAGCATTGATCGGTGAATCCTTTAGATATTCAGAGCTTCTTAGTTTTTGATGGCTACTATCAAAGATTCGTGGAAAGTTTCTCATCGATTAGTGCTCCTTTGACCAAATTGACAAAGAAGAAGGTGATATTCCAATGGTCGGAGGTTTGTGAGAAGAGCTTCCATGAGTTGAAGACTCGACTTACTTCAGTGCCGGTGTTAACCCTACTGAGGGTACCGATGGGTTCGTGGTGTATTGTGATGCTTCAAGGAATGGACTTGGGTGTTTATTGATGCAGCACAAAAACGTTATAGCATATGCCTCTAGACGGCTAAAAGTTCATGAGATGAATTACCTAAACCATGATCTTGAATTTTCCGCGGTGGTATTCACATTGAAGATATGGCGACATTATATGTACAAGGTTCATGTGGATGTGTTTACGGACCATAAGAGTTTACAATATGTGTTTACACAGAAGGATCTCAATCTTCGACAAAAGAGGTGGTTGGAGCTACTCAAGGACTACGATATTAGTGTTCTTTACCATCCGGGTAAGGCCAATGTAGTATAAGATACACTTAGTAGACTATCTATGGAGAGTGTGTCTCATGTGAGCGAGGGGAAGAAAGAGCTGGTGAAGGATGTGCACCGACTCGCAAGGTTGGGAGTTCGGTTAGTTGACTCGATCGGTGGCAGTGTTATTGTTCAGA
Organism: Datura stramonium; assembly: GCA_018107945.1. Classification (NCBI taxonomy): domain Eukaryota; kingdom Viridiplantae; phylum Streptophyta; class Magnoliopsida; order Solanales; family Solanaceae; genus Datura; species Datura stramonium. Next base: position 12,766 of record JACEIK010002532.1, read on the forward strand.
ATGGATCAGAGTTTTCTTTGGTGACTAATGTAAAACCGAGGCAAGTTGAGGATCCGATTTTTGTAAATTTGAAGGAAGCGGTTAAAAATCAAAAGGTAGAGGCCTTCTCCAAACGGGGAGATGGTGTACTTCGGTACTAGGGTCGCTTATGTGTTCCGCATGTGGATGATTTGAGGAGCTGGAGGTTGCACGAGGCTCATGGATCCAGGTATTCTATCCATCCAGGTGCCACCAAGATGTACTGTGACTTACGAGAAGTCTATTGGTGGAATGGTATGAAGAAGGACATCACAAAATTTGTAGCTAAGTTCCCAAACTGTCAGCAAGTAAAGGTTGAACACCAGATACCGAGAGGTTTGCTTCAGGATATATATATTCCTACTTGGAAATGGGAGGAAATCAAGATGGACTTCATCATAGGGTTGCCTCGCACTCGTCAACAATATAACTCCATTTGGGTAGTGGTAGACAGGTTGACCAAGGCCGCTCATTTTATACCAGTCAAAACCATGGATTCGGCGGAGGACTATGCCAAACTATATATCCAGGGGTTAGTTCGATTTCTTGGAGTGACTTTATCCATCATATCAGACAGAGGTACCCAATTTACCTCCTAGTTTTATAGGTCGTTTCAAAAGGACTTGGTACTCAGGTTAAGCTCAACACAGAGTTTCACCCATAAACGGATGGTCAAATGGAGTGGACAATTCAGACTCTCGAGGACATTTTGAGAGCATGCGTGATTGACTTCAAGGGTAGTTGGGATGATCATGTGCCTCTTATCGAGTTTTCATACAACAACAACTATCATTCTAGTATTCAGATGGTGCCATTTGAGGCTCTCTATGGGCGGAGATGTAGATCGTCCATTAGTTGGTTTGAGGTTGGTGAAGCGGCAATGATAGGACCAGATTCAGTTCATGAGTCTATGGAGAAGGTTCAGTTGATAAGGGACAGGTTGAAAACTGCTCAGAGTCGCCAAAAGTCCTATGCCAACGTGAGAAGAAGAGAACTTCAGTTTGAAGTTGATGACTGGGTATTTCTTAAGGTGTCTCCCATGGAGGGAGTGATGAGGTTCAGAAAGAAGGGGAAACTTAGTCCCGCTATGTCGGCCCGTACAAGATAGTGAGACATGTTGTAAAGGTGGCTTATGAATTGGAGTTTCCCTCAGAATTAGCTTTCGTGCATTCTATGTTTCACGTGTCGCTCTTAAAGAAGTGTTTGGGTGATCCGGCTTTAGTTGTCCCAGTGGACAGCGTTGGTGTGAAAGACAGTCTCAGTTATGAGGAGATTCTCATGGAAATACTGGATCGTCAAGTTCGAAGGCTAAGGAACAAGGAAATAGCTTCAGTGAAAGTTTTATGGAGGAATCAACACATTGAAGGAGCTACGTGGGAAGCCAAAGCGAACATGATGGCTAGAAACCCACATTTATTCTCTACTAGCTCATTTCCAACCTGAGGTATCAAATTTTGCCCTAAAACTCTATTTAGTTTTTATGTTCAGTTCATGTGCCTAAGTTTCTTTCATGTGTGTGAATGTGTATATGATTCATGAATTTAGTTCAGCTATGTAGTTTGAATCGGAGATAGTCATTCCGTCAGTTGTCAGCTTAAATGATTAGTATTAGAATATGATGATTGCATTTCTCTTCTTTTCTGTATGTTTTTAAACATTCTAGGATGAATGTTCCCAAGAGGAAGAAATTGCTATACCCCGGAAGCCTGAAGATCAGATCAAGGAGTTGAAACGGAGAAAAATTTAAAACAGGCTTCAGGACACAGAACGGGTCATGAGGTGACCCTTGAGGGAAGCCCATGAGTGGTGATGTGACTCATAGTGTGGCCCATAAGGTGAGTTGAAATTTGGAAATTTGGATTTCCACAGACGTGACCACTATTCGTGGTCAGGCCCTACGACTCGTTAGGTCAGTCGTGGGAAGTGGTGCTTTTTCAAGGAAAAGAAGAAGGTAGTGCACGTGAAGAGTGGTAACCATGAGTCGTGGTCACCAATAACAACTCGTTGAGTCACCACTGACGAGCCCAAATGACTTGATAAGTAGTGTACTTGACAGACGATATCGCGGGTCGTGACCAGAGGTGACGAGTCATCATGTCCCTCGTGGGAACTGATTGGCAATTATTTCTATGAATTTAGTAAGGGCTTTTCCATAATTCCTTAGATCCTAAGGCCTAAACTACGTTGTTTTAAGTTATGAATGATGTGTTTTAAGGGGGTTAAGTTCATTTTAGGCCATTTTCATTCATGCAAGCAAAGATAGGAAGTGAGAGGGGTTGATAAAGCTTGTTCTTCTTAAAATTCTCTTCAATTCTTCCTTGGGAAGTCAAAGAAGTATAAGAATCAGCTATAATAAGGTATGCAGGGTTATGAATGGGTGGAACCTTTCACACCCATGCCCAATCGCTCTCTAAATCATGAATTTCCTATGTCTAACATATGGGGTTTTAAACCAATGCATGATTTTCCTAATTCTCTACATGGGTATGATTTAAATATTTCTCTACTATTGAATTATGGTTCATGGGAAAGTTTTATATTGTTTTCAATTAAAAATCATGTTTCAAGTTTTATAAATTTAAAAGCCCATTGATGAGAAGTTCATGAAAGATGGGATTTGTGATGAATGTATGATTATGATGAGTTATTATGATGAAAATCATGTTTTCAAGATACCCATGGTTATAATCATGTTTTTGATGTGAACTGTGTATTTTCAACTATGTGACAGTATAGGGCAATGCCCACATGTTCAAGTATGACTTATGATTTCAAAAATTAAGCTTACCACAAGATTTTGGAGCGAAGACTTCCAATTATCTTTCATCTTGTGGTATGGTTTGAGATAAAGCTTCTCATATGCATGATTTCATATTTGAGATGTATTTGATTATTGAGCTTCCTAAATTGACGATGGAAAGCTTCATTGGAAAAATAATGGAGAGCATATGCATGTTTTGGGAGTAGTGTCTTGCACCGAGTAGGCTAAGGCCGGATCACCCTATGCCACAGAACTACGCACCAATGTACGTCTATTCTTATATATTATTTTGAGAACTCCCTTGTGAGCTATCCCCTGCCCTGATTGGGCCAGGATCTTGATATCGATATCATGGTATCATCCCTAGCCATGGAAAGGCTTTGGACGACTCTACCTACTTGAGTGTGATAGTTGGGACCATGTAAGCTCTATCGTGGTATGTCGGTTAAAAGAAGAGTCTCCTAGTTTTCCTCATGATTTCAATTATGCATGTTCATCATTCATGAGATTTATAAATCTATATATGTTCTGAAGCAGGTTTGACTTGATTTATTTTACTCATGACTATTAGGTTTTAGCTTTGAGTCAATCGATTTACTTATGATGTTATTTTATGTTATGATGAGATAATGATTTCCGAAAGAACGCATGAAAGCCCTACTCTCAAATTCTTATTGTTTATGTTTTGCATTATCATGTATTTAAATGATTTTTATCTATTTATGCAATTTTACTTACCTTGCATATTCGGTACATTCCATGTACTGACCGCATACTCTATGTTGTACCGTTTCATTATACAGGCCCCGGTACTCAGACTCAGCCCCGTTCATAAGCAGTCTTCAGAGTTAGCATCTTACACCTATTGATGGGTCCTCATCTCCCGAGGACCATGCCTATGAAAATTTCTCTCTTTATTTTTAGTTTTCAGTTTATTCGAGTTAGTTGGTGTCTTGTCCCATCAACTTATCATCTTTAGAGGCTTTTCAGACAGAAAGATGTATTCAACTTTAGATTGTGTATTCTAATGTTATGTTTATTTCAGACTTCCTCTAATATTTTTATGTTGACCCTCCAGTCTTAGTAGTTGAGGTAGATTTATGTTCATGGCATGAGTCGACTTGGCGTCTCTCGGTGCTCCTTATTCCGTGTCTCAATCCGGGCCTCCGTTTGGGTCATGACAGTTTGGTCGCGATTAGAGGGGAAAGACAACAGGCTCTCGAGGTCAGGGGAGCAGGTCAGTAGAGCCCAACATTCCGTCTATGGAAGGTGTGGTAGGAGGAACACCGGTAAGTGCTTAGCAGGTTTAGGGGCATGTTTTAGGTGTGGGAAGCCCAGCTACATGCTCAGAGACTATCCAGTGGCCATACAGGGCCATGGTAGAGACCGTGACTCGATTACTAGTTTAGCAGCTCCACCAACACGCTTAGCTCAGCAGGGTTCATCCACTAGTGCAGGTGGCGGTCAGCGTTAGAACAGGTTTTATGCCCTCTCATCATGTCAAGAGCAGGAGGTATCCTCGGATGTGGTCACTAGTATGTTATGAGTATTCCATCTTGATGTTTATGCATTGTTAGATCCAGGGGCTACCTTATCTTTTATGACGCCCTATGTTGCTGTTAGTTTCGGAGTTTGCTCAAAAATTATATCAGAACCTTTCTCAATCTCTACTCCAGTTGATGACTTAGTTATAACTGGACGAGTATACAGAATTTGCCCTGTCAAAGTCCTCCAGAAAGTCACCTCAGCCGATCTAGTAGAGTTAGACATGACTAATTTTGATGTTATCTTTGGTATAGATTGGTTGCATGCATGTTATGCCTCAGTGAATTGTAGAACCCGTATGGTAGAGTTCTTGTTTCCAAGTAAGCTGGCCCTAGAATGGAAGGGTAGTTTAGATGTGCCTATAGGTTGCTTCCTTTCCTACCTTAAGGCTAGAAAGATGATTTCCAAGGGTTGTATTTATCATCTAGTTCGGCTTAAGGATGCAATGTCTGAAACCCTTACTCCCAAGTCAGTTCCTATAGTGTGGGAGTATCTGGAGGTTTTTCCAAATAATCTACCCGGAGTCCCTCCTGAGTGGGAGATTGACTTTGACCTTCTTTTCGATACGCAGCCTATATCAATTCTTCCATACTAAATGGCTCCAGCTGAGCTAAAGGAATTGAAAGAACAGTTAAAGGACCTTATAAATAAGGGCTTCATCAAGCCTAGCAAGTCCTCGTGGGGTGCACCAATTCTCTTTATTCAAAAGAAGGATGTGTCTCTTCTTATATGCATTGACTATTGGAAGTTGAAAAACGTTGCAAATAAAAACAAGTATCCCCTCCCCAGAATTGCTAACTTGTTTTGCCAACTTCAGGGTGCGAAGTGGTTCTAAGGTAAGTCTTGGTTGTGTGTTGAGGCAACATGGTAAGGTCATTTCATATGCCTCTAGACAGCTAAAGACTCATGATAAGAATTACCCGATGCATGACCTAGAATTGGTAATAGTGATATTCGCATTGAAGATTTGGAGGCAGTATTTGTATGGTGTCCATGTGGATGTATTTGTAGACCACAAGGGTCTACAGTATTTGTTCACTTAGAAAGATTTGAATTTGTGATAAAGGAGATGGTTAGAGCTACTCAAAGACTATGACATGAATGTCCCTTATCATCGGGTCAAGGCCAATATAGTGGCGGATGCCCTTAGCAAACTGTCCATGCAGAGTGTCATATGGAAGACGGGAGGAAGGAGTTGGTGAAGGATGTACATTGGCTTGAATAATTAGGATTTCCCCTCATGGATTCGACTGATGGTGGTGTTATTGTCCAAAATGGTTCAGAATCTTCTTTGGTAACTGAGGTCAAGACTAGAAAAGATGAGGATCCTATTTTGGTAAAGTTGAAGGAAGCAGTTCAAAATCAGAAGGTAGAGGTCTCCTCCTAAGAAGGAGATGGTGTACTTCATTATCAGGGTCACTTGTGTGTTTTGGGTGTTGATAACTTTAGAAAATTGATGTTTCATGAGTCTAATAGTTTTCTGTATTCTATCCATCAAGGTGCCACCAAGATGTACCTACATCTATGGGAACTCTACTAGTGGAATGGCATGAAGAAGGACATAGCAGAGTTTGTGGCTAAGTGTCCGAATTGTGAGCAAGTGAAAGTGGAGCATCAAAGGCCATGAGGTGTGCTACAAGACATCAGTATCCCTACTTATATGTGGGAAGAGATCAATATGGACTTCATCACAGGGTTGCCTCACACACGCCGATAGTATGACTCTATTTGGATGGTTGTAGACACATTGATGAAAGCAGCCCATTTTCTATCGGTCAAAATTACCGACTCAGCGAAGGATTATGCTAAATTGTACATTCAAGAGTTAGTTCAGTTTCATGGAGTCCTCTTGTCCAACATTTTTGATAGAGGTACTCAATTTACCTCACAGTTTTGTTGATCGTTGTAGAAAGGACTAGGTACTCAGGCCAAGCTTAGCACAGCTTTTCACCCACAGACAGATGGCCAGGCTGAGTGGACCATTCAGACTCTTGAGGATATGTTGAGAGCATGTGTGATTGACTTCAAAGGTAGTTGGAATAATCATTTACCTCTTATCAAGATTGCTTATAACAACAGTTACCACTGTAGCATCCAGATGGCTCCGTCTGAGGCTCTTTATAGGCGGAGATGTATATCTCCTATCGGTTAGTTTGAGGTGGGTGAGGCTACATTGATAGGGCTGGATTCAGTTAATGATAATATGGAGAAAGTTCAACTTATAAGGAAAAGGCTGAAAATAGCTTAGAATTGTCAAAAGTCCTATGTAATGTGAGGAGGAGAGAACTCGATTTGAAGTAGATGAGTGGGTGTTCTTGAAGGTGTCTCCCATTAAGGGAGTGATGAGGTTTGGAAAGAAATGGAAGCTTAGTCCCTGATATGTTGGCCCATAAAGTATTCTGAGACATGTTGGTCCATATAGGATTGTGGGACTTGTTGGCAAGTTGGCCTATGAGTTGGAACTACCAGCGGAATTAACTTTGGTACATCCAGTTTTCCATGTATCATCGCTAAAGAAATGCATTAGTGACCTGACTTGGTGGTCCAGTGGAGAGCATAGGAGTGAAGGATAACCTTAGATATGAAGAGGTTCTAGTTGAGATCCTGGATCGTCAGGTTCGGAAGTTGAGGAACAAAAAGGTAGCTTCAGTAAAGGTTTTGTGGAGAAATCAGCTTGTTGAGAGAGCTACGTGGGAAGCCAAAGTAGATATGATTGCTAAATATTCGCACCTTTTCCCTACCGACTCAGTTCCAGTATTAGGTATCAGATTCCTCCTTTGTACTCTATTCAGTTTCAAGTTTAGTTCATGTCTCTCAGTTCCTTTCATTTCAGTGCATGTATGTGTGATTCATGAATTCAGTTCAGTCATGTATATCAATTAATAATTAGTTACTACGTTAGTTTTCAGCTTCAAATGCTCAGTATTTGGGATTGCAGTTCCTTTCCCTAGATTTTCAGTATGTTTAGCCACATTTGAGGATGAATGTTCCCAAAGGCGAGATATTGTAATACCCTAGAAGCCCCTCAAAATAGACTTGAGGGTTGAAGTTGAGAAAATAGGAAATTTAGCACCAAGTCATAAAATGACTCATTAGGTGACCCGTTGAGTCACCTGAATGATCTTCACGTGACCCATTATGTGTGAGCTAAGTTGGAAGAATGAGATTGTTCCTAGACTTGATGGATGGGGAAATGAGTCATCGTATCACCCCATGAGTCATGATGTTCCTCATTAAATTTGCGAGGGACGGATTGGCAGTGTTGGAAACGGATGGAGGGACAAGTCGTCATGACCTAACAACTCATCAAGAGACCCGTAGGGGGAGGAAGTTCAGTAAGTGTAGATTTTTCCAGTGAAGGTGACGAGTGAGAACCATGAATTGTTAGTGGTCCCAATGACTCATTAGGTCCCTTATTAGGACTAGCAGTATTAGTTTTCCTGCGAAATTAGTGAGGGTGTTCTCATAATTCCTATGCTCCTACGCCCTAAACTACATCGTTTTAAGCCCTGAAAGAAGTGTAATAAGGGATTTTAACCAAGTCTAATTCATTCAACTTCCATGCATGCCAGTTTAGAGGTTTTCCATTGAAGATGAAGCTTAGAATCCTCCAATTCTCATCCAAATCACTTGGGCTTTCAAAGTCAAGTTGAGAATCAGTTTACCCAGGTATATAGGGCTAATGAGAGTTTCCTTTCACTCTCATGCCCAAATTTTTCCTCAAGTTCATGAATTCAAGTGTATGATACTATGGGGTTTTAACTAGGATTTATCAAATTCTCTATGATTTATTTATGGGTCAATTTCCTTCATATTTCAAGGCATATTTTAAGATTCATGGGCAGATTTTACGTACTAACTAATTACAATTCATGTTTTCAAATTTAAGAAGCTTATGCGCGATTCTGCAAGTTCATGAAAAACCTAGTCTATGATTGATGATTTCAAGTATGATGAAGTATGTAACATGTACTATGTATACGGATTACCCATTAATGAATCTATGATTTCGACTAGTAAAGTCTATTTCAAGTACGGATGATCTTTAGATTTTAGGTAATTCCACTCAAAGTTAGCATGTTTTCATGATCCAGGTTAGTTCTATAGATCATCTTACTATATGGTTTTGGAGTCTATACACCCATCTTTCTGCTTATGGTATGTTCGAAGCCAGGACTCCCAATATTCATATTTCAGACAATGCATGTAATTTCATTATCAGCTTCATTGAAAAATGATGGTTTCAGCTTCGTTTAAAAATGATGGAGAGCATTTTGCATATTTTTAGGAGCAGTGTCTAACACCAAGTAGGCTAGGGGTTCATTAAAACCTCGAGTCTCAAAACTACACACCAACGTTGGATTATCTAGTTACTTTGGGACCTCCCCTGTGAGCTTCCCCTGCTCCGAATAGGCCTTCAACTTGATATCGATATCACGGTAGCGCCCTTAGCCATGGAAAGGTTTTGGACGGCTCTGCACACTTGAGTTTAATAGTTGGTATCACGTAAACTCTATTGTTATAGTGTTTGTTATATGACGAGTCTCCTATTCATCTTCATGACCTTAGTTATGCATGTTTATCGGTTATGATATTATGTTTTAGTAGGTTTGACCCAAAGGGTTATCAATTTTTACTTAGGAATCTCAGTTTCAGATTTGAGTCATTCGGTTTAGTTATGATATCCAGTTTATGTCTATTCATGTGTTCATATATTAGTATGCAGTCTTTACTCTCAGAATCTTATGACATCATAATTTATGATATATATACATATATATGTATGTATGTAAATTCATTTTATACTTACTCTGGTTGTTTTACTTACCTTGCATACTCAGTACATTTCAAGTACTTACCACATACTCTATGATGTATCATTTCATCATATAGGTCCTGACAATCAGACTCAGATGCGCTATTAGTTCTACTCCCATTCCATCTCAAACCCTACCTTCGGTGAGTCCTCTTCCTCTAAGGACATGTATCTTTCATATTGTTATGTCAGTTTTTTTTAAACTAAGAGATAATGGGGGGCTTGTCCCAGCATCTCATCAGTTAGTAGAGGCTTTTGAGACATAGATTTGTATATTCAGCTTCAGACTGAGTGTTATGATTTTACTGTTGGTTAGACATTCTGTGATTCAATTTTCCGCTATTTCAGAATTAAGTCATCAGTTTTTCTTATGTTGATCTTTAGTTATAATGTTCATGCTATAGGTTGACTTGGAGCCATTTATGGTTCTAGGTTCCATGTCTAGATCCAGGCCTATGTTCGGATCGTGACACACAGCCATGTAGTGAGTAGTATTTTTCAAATTTTGAACTGTTAGGAAGTGTGCCCTTCTGTCTTTGATTTTGCGATATAGACATATGGCCTAGATGCTGCTCAATTTGCTTGATCTCTGTGGCATGCGATTCAACTTTCTCGCTCATGCTAGATATGTCTCCCAGAATGTCCTTCAACTGATCATCTGTGAATTTTTCCTTCTTCAAAAACCTAGCCATCATGCTGTCCAACTTTGATGGTCCAGCATCACCCTCACAAGCCCTAGGAGGAACATATAAACTTGTCTGGTCATTGCGGTAGCCGTCATTCTTTCTCCAATCACCTTCTCACTCACGACCTCTGCTATTATTCCTATACCCTTTCCTATAGTAGTTGTCTTGGTATTGGCTATTACCTTGAATTTTTGGAACCTTTTCCCAAAGGGTCCATTTTGGATCGTTTGGGGTTGTCTTGAAAACCCGCCACCTGGTTGTCTAGAAAGCTTGCCACCTCCTCAGAATTCAACTGCTCATACTCCGGTTCCTGACCCTAAGCTCCCACTACATTCACCTTTTGAGCTCCAAATCCCATAATATGCTTCGTGAGCAGGTCTAAAAATGTCATCATGTAACCCAACTCTTGATCATGTTTCTCCTCTTTTCTGCATTGGTCTATAGTCATCTCTAAGGCATATGTATCTGCAGATGTCTCAGCTTCCCTTGTGTGCTAGGCTCTGTTCTTTTTGTTCACTTGATCAAGTATGATAGTGGCTTGCTCCCATGAGTTACTCACCAATGCTCCTCCTACCACCATATCTACTACAACCTTGGTGTTGTTGTTCAAATACCTGTAAAAAAATTCCAACAAATTGTCATAAGCAATTTTATGATTAGGGCACTTCGTCAGCTTCTTCCTAAATCTCAGCCAAGTCTCATGTAGTGCCTCAATATTCTATTGCCGGAAATTATAGATCTCATCATTTAGTTGCAGCATCCTAGAAGGTGGGAAGAACCTTTCTAAAAAGGCTTCTTTTAGCTCTCTCTAGTTGGTAATGGAGTCATTAGGCAACTCATAACCATGAAGTGGCCTCTCCAGACAGAAAGAATGGGAAGAGTCTGAGCCTAATAACATCCTAACTCACATCTGGCAACCTGTATGCCTTTCAAATCCCCACAAAGTTCATTAGGTGCAGATTCGCATCGTTAGTTGCATGACCACAAAACACTCCTTCCATGTTGAGCAAATGGATCATGGTGCTAGTGATGTCAAACTTTGCCCCAATAGGAAAAGGTAGAGGTACAATGGCTCCTATTGACCCGGCCTCATCAATATCTTGGTCCTCATCATCATCATAAAATAACAGAGAATATCTATGGCCTCTGTTACCTCGTCTATGTCAGTCAACATTTTCCAGGACTCCCTGGTGATCGTATACTCCCTGAAGAGTAGCTTTCCATGCTAACTCTGCCTGACGAGCCTCAGTGGCTAATTGGGCTTGCATTTGTTCGGGGGTTTCATTACGCTCCATATTTCGCAGTGTTCTTTCAAGCTCTACATCAAGTGGGATCAACGACTTTCCACTTCGACGAGTACTTGGCATTCACCAAGGGGAAATCTATTAGTTTCAAAAATAAAAGAAAAACATAAATGAGAAAATAAAGACAAAAAGATAAAACACAAGCAGTTAATCTAATCCTAAGCCATATTCCCAAGAAACGGTTACACTTTTGATAATGCTCAAATCACACTCATATAAAAGTATGATGCGGACGTTGTAAATAAATAATTCAACAAAGGTTGGGTCGATCCAACGGGGAATGTGTTTAGGATGTAGAATAACACTAGTATTTATGCTTTTAGTACAATTATCTCCTATGGGGGGTTTCAATGAAAGAATTAAGTTACAGTGCTATAAATTAGAGTTTTGTCAACATTATGCAATTAACTAGGGAGGTGTTCCACATGGATTCATAACTACTTCAGGTTTTACACTCGTGATCTATTCCAATACTTAGCGTGTAGAACTGATAACATAGGTTCATCCAAATAACTTGTCCGTCCTTATTGGATGACTATACTCAATTACTGGATTAGGTCTCTTGAGTGATTTCACTTTAACTACTACTAATTTATTCCAAATTAACGTTGCACTCCATTAAGAAACATTTAAGATGAAGATAATACAATACAAGCATTCATATTTGTTTAGAATCACTTTGTGCAAACCCTAGTTGGTTAATTCACCATGGTTCCCACAGCCCTAGTTGTGAAAGTTTTATCCTCTTGTGAAGGTTTTAGCCTCTCGTGGAGGTAAGCAAAGAATTAGAATTCATAAACAAAAATATAATTAATAACTTACAATATGAATGGAATAAAATCCACATGATTAATTGCATAATTCAACAAAGATGAACCCTAGAATAATGAATAATCTTCTCAAGAAGAATCTCCAAAGTATTTCTCTCCAACATGTCAAAGTTCAACTAAAACAACCTCTGCTTTACAAAAATAACATAGAAAATAATTTATATAAATAATTAGAAACCTTTCCTAAATTAATAGGAAAAATGTAATAACTGCCGCCACCAGATCCTACGACTCGGACCATGAACCTATGAGTCGTAGCTTCCACTCGTACAATGCTCAACAACTTTGATTTTGGTTAAGTGCTGGGATTTGGAATTACTCATACAATGCTCTTACGAGTCGTACATCTCTGTTGTTATCTGAACCTATGATTTCTAGCATCCTCCGAATATTTTCACAAGTGTCTTGGTATGACTCGTACCTTTCTCTTTTGACTAGTGGTTACCTTGTGTACCATGGAATCTTCCTTTCAACATTCTTTCTGATGTTCACCATGGATCCTTCATACGGGAAGGTAGTAATCACAAATCGTGGCTGCTACCTGTACCAAGAGACTACTCAAGTGCTGGACCTTCTGTATTTTTCCACCGCTGCTCTAGTACGACTCGTACCAAGATTCATACTTTTGCTTGGTCTTATACAGGTATTCTGGAATTTTCCAAGGATCAATATACGGATCGCACCATCAGGATACGGCTCGTACTGAGACCTTAACATAGCCCATTTACTGCAATGTTTTTCCTTCTTTTACAGATTTGAACTCCAACGGCTGATTTCCCTGAAGACAAAGAAAAAGTGCATCATATCTATATAAAACAGCCAAGAGCATGCATATTTTCTTAGTTTAAGCGTCAAAAAGAACCTCTATTTATAACACTCAAATCACACCCCGGTAAAAGTATGATGTGGACATTGTCAATAAAGAACCCAACAAAGGTTGAGGTCGATCCTACAAGGAAAAAGGTCAGAATGTAGAATAAAGCTAGTATTTATGCTTTTAGGAAATAGAGGAGGAGGACGAGGACGAAGACGAAGATGAGGACGAANTCAGCGAAAGAATAAAGTGAGAGTGTTGTAAATTGGAGTTGTTGTCAAGATTATGCAATTAACTAGGGAGGTGTTCCACATAGATCCATAACTAATTTGGATTTTACACTTATGATCAATTTAAATACTTAGCATATAGAACTAATAACATAGGTTCATCCAAACGACTGATTCTTCCTTATTGGATGACTACACTCAATGACCGAATTAGGTCTCTTGAGTGATTTCACTTTAACCGTTACGAATTTATTCCAAATTGACTATCTTGCAACCTTAGCACAAGTTATATTATGAACCATAAAGTTCAAGGTTTTGTTATACTTCTCTTTTCCTAATCTCTACCTTTCCATATTAAAGAAAGTAGACAATTTGAGAAAGTCCTAAAGTTGCTCTCCATTAAGAAACGTTTAAGATGAAGATAATGCAATACAAGCATTCATATTGGTTTAGAAACACATTGTGCAAACCCTAGTTCCTTAATTTACCATGGTTTCCACAACCCTAGTTGTGGAGGTTTTATCCTCTCATGGTTGTAAGAGAAGAATTAGAATTCATAGACAAAAACGTAATTAGAAATATACAATTTTATTGGAATAAAATCCACTTGATTAATTGCATAATTCAACAATGATCAACCCAAGAATAATGAATAATATTCATGAATATTAGAAAACTCAAGAAGAAACTCCGAAGTATTTCTTTCCAACGTGTCAATGTTCCGACTAAAACAACCTCTCCCTTACTAAAATAACCTAAAAAATTACTTATACAAATAATAAGAAATCTTTCATAAATTAACAGGGAAAAGTTAATAAATGTGGCCGCCAAATCCTATGACTCTTACCATGAACCTATGATTCATAGCTTCCACTCGTACAATGCTCACCAGCTTTGATTTTGGTTAAGTGCTGGGATTTGCAATGACTCATACAATGCTCTTACAAGTCGTACATCTCTTTGTTGTCTGAACTTGTGATTTCTAGCACCCTCTGAATATTTCCATGAGTGTCTTGGTATGACTCGTACCTTTCTCTTTTTACTAGTGGTTACCTTGTTTACCATGGAATCTTCCTTTCAACATTCTTTCTAATGTACACCATGACTCCATGGTACGGGTTGTAGGTGGTCATCACGAATCATTGTTGCTACCCATACCAGGAGACTAGTCAAGTGCAGGACCTTCTGTATTTTTCCATGATGTTTCTGGTAAGGCTCGTACCAAGAATCATACTTTTGCTTGGTCTTGTACAGGTCTTATAGAATTTTCCACCAATTATTGTACAGCTCGTACTGAGACCTTGTCACGACCCGAGAGGAGACCCGGATCTTAGACACGGGACAAGGGACCCTGAGAGACCCCAAGTCAACCCATGGCATAAGCATTCACTAACTCATTCAATAAACATGAAGGAAACATAAATATAAACTTAGCATAAGTCTAACTTAACATAACAACAGAATGAACATCTAAAGCTGAATACATGTCTAAATCTGATAAGCCTCTAATCTGGACGAGCTGATAGGACAACACCCCCAACTAGCTCAGAAATACTGAAACTAAAAATACGCTCAAGATAATTTAAAGTCTAGTCCTCGGATGATGAGGACTCACCAAACGATAAGGTGTTAGCTCTGATAAGCGGCTATGAACGCGGCTGAACCTGAGAACCGGATCCGGCATCATGAATCGATGCAGCATAGAAAGTATGCGATCAGTACGTGGAATATACTGAGTATGCAAGGTAAGAAAAACTGCTAGAGAAATAATAGTCTTTCAGAAAAAGTCATACATACATGATAGCCTTTAAGGATAAGGAAAGATCAAAAGCATTCATTATGAAATCATTCTTATTTTATACGTGGTCATGCATAGCTTTAGAATATCATGACTAAATCGAATGACTCAAAGATAAATCATAACATTTATATCAAAAGCTGAGCAATGAGTCAAACCTTACTTTTTAAACATGCATGCATAAGATAATCATCATGAGTAATGGATATGCAAACTCGAATGTTATAGACAGTGGGAGACTCATCACTTAACCGACATACCACGATACAGCTTACGTTGTCCCGACTATTACACTCAAGTGGGCAGAGCCGTCCAAAACCTTTCCAGAACTAGGGACGCTACCATGATATCGATATCAAGTTGAAAGGGCCAATCGGGC
The DNA here is from genome assembly GCA_018107945.1 of Datura stramonium. Lineage (NCBI taxonomy): Eukaryota > Viridiplantae > Streptophyta > Magnoliopsida > Solanales > Solanaceae > Datura > Datura stramonium. Next base: position 27,947 of record JACEIK010002532.1, read on the forward strand.
TGGGGATATCTCAAAAGGGAGATCCCAATAATATAATATAATCAACCTACATTGGTGCATAGTTCTATGGTATAGGGTAGTATACCCTATCCCACTCGGTGCTAGACTCTTCTCCCAAAACATGCAATGCTCTACATCATATAAGTACGAAGCTCAACATCGTCTAGTGACGAAGCTCAACATGAAATCATGCATAAACTCAATATCGTATTAAACGAAGCTCAACATTGTCTATCGATAAAGCTCATTATGAAATCACATATGCATTAGACATCATATAAATATGAAGCTCATCACTGTCGTCTCAACAAAGCTTAGAATAGAATCATGCTTAGACTCATCATCATGAGAAATGAAGCTTAAGGACAACATACATCTCAATTATGAAATTCATACATACGAAAAGCTTTACTATGGCACATACCACAAGCTCAATAATAGTGGGAGCCTTTACTCCAAAATCATGTGTTAAGGCTACTTTAGAGATATCACTTCATCGTCATCAACATAAGGGCCTTTCCCAAAACCTTATCATACTTGAACCCATTCAATTCATTTGAAAACATTTTAATTTGGGAGATTTTACTCCAGAATGAAGTAAAAAAATCAATTCAAGAAAAATCATCATTTAAATACATCATTGGGCACTGATGCCCCGCAAGTGTACGGGTCATACAAGTAATATAGTGGCCCTTTTTAAGAGCCAGGTGTCGAACCCACAGGGACTAG
>JACEIK010002532.1:37849-54645 GCA_018107945.1 Datura stramonium
TTATTATAAGCGAACTCGATCAAGGGAAAATGATCATCCCAACTACCTTTGAAATCCATAACACATGCCCGCAACATATCCTCAAGAGTCTGAATGGTTCGTTCCTCTAGGTCGTTCATTTGAGGATGAAAAGTTGTGCTTTGCTTAACTTGAGTCCCGAGCCCTTTTTGAAACGAACGCCAGAATTGAGATGTAAACTGAGTACCTCGATCGGAAATAATAGAAAAGGGAACTCCATGAAGTCAAACCAACTCTTGAATATACCTCTTAGCAAAATCGTCCACTGAATATGTGGTCTTGACCGGTAGGAAATGTGCACCCTTGGTAAACCTGTTCACCACAACCTAAATGGATTCGTATTGCCAGCAAGTATGAGGTAGACTTGAAATGAAGTCCATATTGATTTTTCCCACTTCCAAGTGGGGATGGCAATATCCTAAAGTACACCTCTAGGTCTTTGATGCTCGGCTTTTACTTGCTGACAGTTTGGACATTTTGCTACAAACTCCGCAATATCCCTTTTTATACCATCCCACCAATAGATTTCTCACAAATCTCGATACATTTTCGTGGATCCTAGATGAATAGAATATCTGGTACCATGCGCCTCATGCAATATTCGAACTCTCAAATTATCAACGTCCAAAACACATAGTCGATCCTGGTATCGTAGCACACCATCTCTCCCTTGGGAGAAAACCTCCACTCTCTAACTCCGCACCGCCTCCTTCAGCTTCCTCAATGCTAGATCCTTATCCTACCTGGATTTAACATCAATTACCAATAACGATTCCAACCCGCTATGCACCACAACATCGCCATCAGTCAAATTGATCAATCTAACTCCCATCCTTGGAAGCCGGTGAACCTCTTTCACTAATTCCTTTTTCCCCTCATCCACATGGGACACACTCTGCATTAAGAGTCTACTAAGCGCATCGGCAACCACATTGGCCTTGCCCGGCTTGAAAAGGACACTCATGTCATAATCCTTAAGTAACTCCAACCACCTTCTTTGCTGAAGATTTAGATCTTTCTGTGTGAACACATATTGCAAGCTCTTGTTGTCCGTAAATACATCCACGTGGAACCCATACATGTAATGCCGCCATATCTTCAACGCGAACACCACCGCAACCAATTCAAGATCGTTGGTCAGATAATTCTTTTCATGCACTTTCAGCTGTTGAGAGGAATAAGCTATCACCCTCTCACGCTGCATCAACACACACACAAGTACAACTCTGGAAGCATCACAATACACCACGAAACCATCGTTACCCTGGGTAGGGTCAATACTTGTGCTGAGGTAAGTGGAGACTTTAACTCTTGGAAGCTTTTCTCACAAGCCTCCGATCACTGAAACTTCACCTTCTTCTGGGTCAACATAGTCAAAGGCACTACAATGGATGAGAAACCCTCCACAAACCTCTGATAGTAGCCAGCTAAGCCCAAGAAACTCCGAATATCCAAAGGATTCACCGGTCTGGGCTAATTCTTCACCGCCTCAATCTTCTGCGAGTCTACTTTTATGCATTTGCTAGACACCACATGGCCCAAGAATGCCATGGAGTCCAACCAAAACTCACAGTTGCTTAACTTTGCATACAATTGGCGGTCCTTGAGGGTCTGAAGCACTACTCTCAGGTGAGCAACATTCTCCTCCTCTCTCCGAGAGTATACAAGATGTCATCAATGAACACGACCTCATAATGACCAAAATATAGCAGAAATTTGGAGTAAATTTTTCCCTAATAATATAGCAGAAATTTGGGAGAGAGCTATGATGTGTGGGACTTATATCCCATTTCCTTTCATGATAGCTTGATTGTGCAGGAGGCAGCAGTGCCCTTTTTGGCAACAATTGATCGAAAGGTAAATTCCACATGCATTTAGGATATCTCTAAGGTCCACAAAGATTCAAACCCTATTTCTAACAGTAAGACATGACCTTCTACATCGGGGGAGGGGGGGTACTAGAAGAATGTCCACAAGTAGAAATGCCTGCACTCATAGGAAAGGGAGCTAGCACAATAGTTGAGTCTTCAGCCATAGATACTGACACCATTATAGCTCCCCTCAGTATCTCCATCTATAGTAATACTAGTAGCTACTATACCTTCAGCTCTAGCTACAACTATTTTATTTACTCGGGAACACCTAAAATCACTAGATAGGTGCACTGAACAAAATGAGAAGAAGATTGGCCTTTTATTAGCAGCTTATGCAATTCATTGCCAATTATGTAGCTGCAGTAGTTTCCCCTATACATGATGTTATTCAGATGATACATGATCGAATAGATGGCCTTAAGGAGTGAGTCAATGAGTGATTGAGGGAGAGTCAGGCGTCAAATCTAAGTAGAGTATTAACAAAATTCGCATAGGCTCGATCTAATATTGCAGCATTACAAGCTGACTGTGTGTCACTATTCAGGGCACCTACAACTTCAGTGTTAGAGGTGCCGAAGGATGACATGTCACTAATTGATTTTTTTGAGGAGTCAGCCCCGCGGAATATGGGAAGTGTGTCCATGAACAAGATGATGATACCAATGAGGAAGGCACATCCAAGATAGTGCATAAGAGGGAGAGAAGAGATATGTAGGAAGCACTTCAAAGCTCTCATTTTAATATGCACAGAGTAGGAGAGGTAGGAGCTTCGTTGAGTAAGGTACCGGAGAGTGCCGAGCATATTGGAGATCATGACATGGAGGGAAAGTCTCAAACCCTTATAGGTGTGATGGCACTACTTGTGCTATTACTATTGAGGTTACTCCCATTGAAGGTACTCATACGGAGGTTGTACGTGCGTCCCTGGCTTCAACACCGGACGTTGGCGCTTAGTGCTACAAGTAAGTTCTCACTTCCATTGATTTAGTATCCTTTAGTGCTTTAGGGATAAAGCATAACATTTTTGGTGGGGGTTGGGGCTTGCTTCCATGTCTGTCCTTGGGCTTTTATTGTTGTGTTCTTTTCTTCAGGACGTTTAGTTTCTATTGAACTAGCCTGTTTACCTTAGAGTTGTTTGTAGTTACGTAAAAGAGAAATAGGAAGACTTGTAGTCAAAATGTAAAAATTTGCAATTTTGAGCATGAATGTTTATTTTGATGAAAAGGATACCCCTCCAGAAAAAAGTTTTGAAATGTGCTTCATTGTTTTAATGTGTAAACTTGTATAGCTCATTGTTTGACTTTATATGTATTGATATTATGATAATGACTTAATGTAACACCCACAAAAAGTTCCTAAGATCATACCCTAAACATGAAGCAGAAAACTAGTAGAAAGTAGAAAACTTTCCACAAAACAGATCACACAACGAGTCGTGGTGACAGACCATGATCGTGACATGGCTTGTAGTGAGCATACAAAGTCCCATGACCTCTAGATACCATGATTCAAAATATGATTCATAGTCTGATGGAATTATCCATCGTGATAAATTGTTAGTTGAGATTTAGAGAACGCGCAAATAGTCCTACTAACCACGAGCAATAACCACAAGTCGTGGCTAGAGGGTACGAATCGTACTATTTGGTTGTGAGAAGAGAATCAGAGAGAGTTCACCTTGACTCCAGTGACCATGAGGGGTCACCACAAGTCATGGTCAACCACGATAAGTCGTGGTACGACTCCTTTGCACTGGACAATCAATTTTCCAAATGGGATCCTAGGGTTATTTTAGTAATTTTCTATATTTTTATCACCTAAACTAGCATATTTTGGGATTCCTTAGAGGGATATTTAAGGTTTTTATTAGTCAAAATGTAAATTCAAGAATCATTAAGCTCTCAAGCTCTTCAAGCAAGTTAGGAATTCATCGTCCTCAACCTAGGGTTTTTCAAGCTTGTGTTAAGGGATCATTCTTCCAAGTATGTAAGGCTAACCTAAGTAAGGATTTCTATTCTTCATCATTCCCTACATCTAGCAAAGAGTACACAAATGTAAAGCTAGGGTTATTCCCAATTCTTGATTTGGTCTTCTTCCCTATATATTGAATTGTCCATTGTTGAATTCTTTATATTGAGATGCATCTATTGTATCTTAAGTATTGACTATGATTCTATTATGTTGATTGTTGATCATTGCTCCCTAGTTGATCATGATTTGTTGATTATGATTCATGCCTCTTATCCCTTAAACTCAATTATATGAAAGTCATTATTTTTTATAGCATTTTAATTTGAGAAAATTGCATTATCTTTCATATAGTTGAGCAGATTTTTAAGAGAGTTTTCACAAAGAGATTTTCATCCAGGAAGTGTAGTTTTTAGCATGATTTTCAAAAAGCTAAAGGGAAGTCTTGTCTTTGAAACTCAAGAGTTTTGAGAATAAAAGCTCAAAGATTTGGAGAATAGAAGCTTTCAAGTTTTCAAAGAGATTTTTTAGCCAAGGCTCCTCAGTAATGTACACTGATTTTTGAGCGAAAGGCTCAACAGAATTTTTAAAACATCTATTTTAATAACTATACCTAAAGTTCTTTAAAAAATATATTTTTAGCTGCCTTATAAATGCATATTTATATGAGCATAGTGTTGGGAGGATTATTTAGCACCAATATGGGTGAAGGGTTTAGATAACCCATAAGCCCCAGAACTATGAAGCCAGCGTAGGTTAGGATCATGTCATTGGTTCGGGCGGCTCCTTAGCTAATCCCAGGTAAGGACTTCAGTTATGGATCAACAATTAGTATCGTTCTCTACCCTGATAAGGAATTGGATGGCTGTCCCAACTTAGGAAAAAAGTTGGACATCATGCATGCATTCATGATGTATGTTAGTTATGAGAAACTCCCTACTAAATATATGTGTTACTTGTACATGTATTTAGAGAGATGGTTTTGATGCATGTGTTTTATTGCTTACTGTTTATACATCTATTAAACTTGTGTTTTAATGCATCGTTCAAAGTTGCAGATTTAGTCATTTTATTTCCCTTCAGTTTAAATATTCTTTCTTAAATTTTATTTTATTCAGCCATTTTACATACCGTACATTCAACGTACTGACACCCTTTGGCGCCACATCTTATTATGATGCAAATTCAGGTAGACAGGATCTGTAGTAGAAGGTTCACTAGCATATCACTTCATTCCGCTTTTGGTGAGGCCTCTTACTTTCGGATAGTCCCAGTTATATTGAGTTATTTTATTTTTAGAGCTTAAGGTAGTCGTGGGAGTTTTGTTACAGAACCTATCTCAGACATTAGAGGATTCATAGATTAGTTAGAGTTGAGTTATAAATGTTACTTTCTAATATTGTTTTTAGTTTTAGTTGATAAATCTTATTTTATTAAATTTTTTTCATTAAAATTATTACTTCATTATATTTTATTTTGAATATCAGCTAGTAGTAAGCCAGGTCAAGGGTTCGTTTGGATAACTAGGTAGTCTAAGTGCTGGCCACGCCCAGGGTGTAGGATCAAGGCATGAAAAACATTGTATCAAAGAATTTGGTTGTTCAAGAGTCGTAGGATGTTTACGGAGTCACATCTAGTAGTTTTCTTCTTATAGTTGTGAAGCTCTCCACATCTATAATAGAGAGATTACATTGCGTTAGGAAATACCTTCCTTCTTTCATATTATAGATCGTGTTATAGAGTTTAAATCTATAAAGACTTTCTCCTAGCTCATGCATTCACGTGTTTCATATCATGCCTCTGAAACATACTATTAGCCAGAGGAATGCAGCTAACCTGCCTCCACAGACTAGGATGCAGACCTGGAATGGGGCATGCCCGATAGTTCACAGAACTAGTACCAGGGCCCAGGATACACCAACCACTACTGGAAGGGTTTTAGAGGCACCAATCATCCTCCTATAGTTGGTACTTCAGAGGCAGAGTTTAGAGGGTCTATTCAGAAGCTCACTTAGTGGTTGGCTGCTTAGTCTAGTCGTTAGAGCCTACTGCTAGCTAGATTTGGTTCTCATGATTCAAAAAGAGCTTCAAGGATTAGAGAGTTCTTGAAAATGAATCCTTCAGTATTCATGGGGTCTAAGGTTGATAAGGACCCCCAAAATATTAATGATGAGATCTGGAAGATTTTGAAGGCAATACATGCGACATAGACAGGGGGATTTCAGTTTGTTTCTTATTAGCTCAAAGATGTGGCTAATGTATGGTATGACCTGTGGGAGTAGGGACGAGATGAGAATGCCTCCTTGGTAACTTGGGATAGTTTTGAGGAAACGTTTTTGAACTGCTTCTTTTCTCAGGAGCTGAAAGAGGCATAGGCAGAGGAGTTTGTAAACTTGAAGTTGGTACTATGATCATGAAGGAGTATAACCTTAAGTTCATCCAGTCATCAATGTATGCTCCAAGGAAGGTATCAGATATGAGAGCGAGAATGAGGAAATTCGTGTTTGGATTGGGCAAGCATGTGAAGAAAGAGTGCAAGGGCTCTGTATTGATCAGTGATATGGACATTTCTAGACTTATGGTATATTCCTATCAGTTAGAGGAAGATAAGTATAAGGATAGAGAGGAGCACCAGATTAAAAGGGACAAACTAGAGGGTAATGAGACCACACAACAGAGGAATGGAAATGGAAATAGGTCCTTCTTCAAAAAGAGGTCCTCTGGACCTACACACCCAACCACTAATTCTCCACTCCCAGGTAACATGAATGATCAGAGGTCTCATACATAGGGTAATATAGTTTAGGGAACCCCTCAACTCTCACCTTATAGAAAATGTGGCGTTTTGGTAGAGACAGATGCTATAGATGCGGCTCACAGGGCCATTTTTTGAGAGATTGTTCATCACCATACGGTAATGAGGGAAACATAGCTCAGACTACTCCCTCAGTAGGCAGACCTACCCAAAATGGCACTACTTCATGGGCAGGTGGAGATCAAAACCATTTGTATGCTATGTCTAGTTGATAGGATTGGGAGATCTCCCCAGATGTTATCACTAGTATGTTAAAAATCTTTTCTATTGATGTATATGTTTTACTTAATCCAATTTCTATGTTATCTTTTCTTACTTCTTATGTATTTTTTATGTTCGGGATCTCCCCAGAACAACTCGTAGAGCCTTTCAGTGTTTCTACTTTGGTGAATCACTCTTATCTAAGAGGATCTATAGAGATTGTACAGTTTTAGACCATCATAAAGGCACCATAGCTGACCTAGTAGAGTTAGACATGGTGGATTTTATAATCATTCTAGGAATGGATTGGTTATATTCCTTTTATGCCGCGGTAAATTATATGACCCAAGTAGTAGTGTTTCAATTACCAGATGAGCTAATCTTACTTTGGGAAGTAGTCCCATTATGCCTAAAGGTCATTTCATTTCATAACTTTAGTCCATAAAATTAATCTCTAAGGGGTGTGTCTATCATTTAGTTAGAATTAGAGACTCTAATGTTGAGACACTATTCGTTCAGTCAGTCCTAGTTATGAATGAGTTTTCATTGGTCTTTCCAGATGATCTTCCTATAGTTTTTCCCAATAGGGAAATATACCTTGGGATAGTTGTTCTTCCTGACACTCAGCCTATCTTTATTTCGACATATAAAATAGGTCCAGCTTAGTTAAAAGAGTAGTTAAGAGATATTCTTGATAAGGGCTTCATTCGCCCAAGTGTTTTATCTTAAGGGCGCTCCAATTCTCTTTTTGCGAAAGAAAGATGGTATTCTTAGAATGTGTATTGATTACCGTTAGTTGAACAAAGTCATTATTAAGAATAAGTATCCCCTCCCGAGAATCGATGACTTGTTCAACCAACTATAGAGTTACACTTATTTTTCGAAGTAGACCTCACATCGGGGTATCATCCTTTAAATGTTAGAGAGTGTGATATTCCAAAGACAACTTTTAGGACCCTCTATGGTTATTTTGAGTTTATTGTTATGTCCTTTGATTTGACTAACACTCCTACAACATTTATGGACCTCATTAACAGTGTGTTTAAGAAGTATTCTTACATGTTTGTGATTGTGTTCATTGATGAAAACTTAAATTACTCCAAGAGTGAGGAGGAGCATGCTAGTAATCTAAGTAAAGTCCTGCAGAAACTTAAGGATTGTGAGTTATTCCCCGAGTTTTCTAAGTGTCAATTTTTGCTGAAATCAGTGGCTTTCCTAGACAATATAGTCTCCAACTAGGGTATTAAAGTTGACTTTTAGATGATTAAGGCTGTAAAAAGTTATCCTAGACCCACAACCCTATCACGATCCCAGTCTACACCCTGGAGGTGACACAGTGTTTGGAGCCACAAGTGACCCCGAGCTAATCCTTGACATGGCATAATACTACTAGGATCTGATTTACAAATAAAACTAAGCGAAAGCAATTTAACTATGTAAATCATTTTATAGAAATATTGGAATAAACTAAATTGAGTGTCACAGAGGAAAAATACTTATTCTGACATAAACATTAAGATGAAAACATCGGTACTTTTTCTAAAAGCCTCTACTAATTGATAAGATGTCGGGATAAGTCTCGAGCGTACTCTAAATGTCTAAAATGAAATATAACAATGGAACAACTGAATGAAATATAACTCTAACCCTCGAAAGATGATGACACACCACGGAAGCTGCTAATAGGTATTGGATCAAATCTAACCGCGGAGCTGAGTCTGAGTACCTGAATCTATATTATGAGACGATATAGCACAAGAACTATACGGTCAGTACTTTGAATGTACTGACTATATGAGATTTCCAGCTGAAGTATAAAACATACTAGTAAATCTGAAAAGCATAAACTGAATTGAAGTACAATGACCCTACATGGGATGCCTAAATACTAATACGATATGCTAGTATGAAAACACAAAAAGTATAAGTAAAAACTTATTTAAAGGCCATGTACATGCACTAAAAGATAATTCTGTAACTATAACTAGAATTATGACTAAACTTTATAGTACAATGGGAGTGTTTATTAACTGACATATAACAACGTGAGATGAATGTGGAGTTCGATATATACACACCATCAGTAGGATCAATATACCTTGCCAGGGTATAGAGGCATGACTATGTGATCATTAAAGTTGATGTCTGTTCGGGGTAAAACCTACGGTGGCACATAGTTTTGATACCTGGGTATGCTGAACCCTGGCCTACTCTGTGCTAAGTAATATTCCCTACTGAACATATGTATACTAATAGCTTGAAACTAATTCCCTAAGACTAAGACATAACCATTTTATCTGAAAGTGCTTTGAAAGTTTACTAGACCTGATAATACTGGTAATACTGATAATACTCTGGAAATAATGTATACTGATGTCATGAGGAAAACCGTATGTTCTACACAAACTAGGTCATTTGAAATCAATGTTAACTAATAACAGATGAATCTTTGAAATCATTCTAGTATCAAGGTCATTGAAATACATCATGAAATTGATAGTATTCATTTAATATTCGTCACAGCCTTGAGACATTGAGAAAATAAGGAAAATCATACATTGAATGAAAACCCTAATACATGGTTTCTTGAGGATTTAAATTACTAAATTTTTTAGAACTTTTGGGATACAAGGGTGAAAGGAAACCATTCTTGATTTTCCACATACGTGGAGCTAGAGAATCTCCAGTTAGAATCTTGAACTCGCAGCTCTTGGAGAAGAACCGTTGTTCTCGCCTTAAGAGAGTTCGAAGCTTCTAATGTTGTTGTTTTGAATCTTTTTGGAGGGAATAAGGGAAATGATGGACTAAACCTCTTTAATCCCTTCCAAAGAACCCAAAACGATGTAGTATAGGATTAACAAGATGTAGGAAGTTATATAAATACCCCTAGGAAAACATTTTGAGGTTATGAGATTTCGTTCCCTACAATCAATGTGACGGGCCATCATCTACCTAACGGGCTATCATTTCAACCATCACTTTTAAGTAGAAAGTTGTGAAATCTGGGAAGACTTTGACGATAAAAGTGATGGGCCCTCACCTACTTGATGGACCGTCATTTCCATCATCCTTCTTAAGTAGAATTGTATAAAATTTTGGGGGTACTTTGATGACCAAAGTGATGGGTCGTCATCTACTTGACTGGCCGTCAACCTTGGCATCATCTCTAAGGCCAATTGGGTTAATTTTGAATAAGAAAAATAGCTTAAGTGACGATTCATCACCTATGTAATGGGACGTCAACTTTTAGATCGGATGTGAAATGGGCATCAGACTTGGAAACTTTTTTCCTTGCTAACAAAATGCCATTTTGGGATTCGAGGTGTTACATTATCTCACCCTTGGAAATATTCATTCTCGAATAGAGACTAAATAAGCTGAACGGATAGGGAAAGAGCTGCAATCCGAACATTGAATGTTATCTCTAAATACTGATGGAGTGACCAACTCTGCATTGAGTTATATAGTTGAATTGATTTCATGAAACATGCATGCATTCTAAAACATGAGAGCGACTGAGGTACATGAACTAAATAGAATACTAAGGACGAAACTGTTACCTTAAAATGGAACCAAACTAGAAGGAAAGAGATGCGGGTACTTGGCCATCATGTTTTCTTCTGTTTCCTAAGTAGTTCCCGCTACAAGCTGGTTACTCCAAAGGACTTTCACTGAAGCTACCTCCTTATTCCTCAACTTATGAACCTGACGGTCAAGAATCTCAACAAGGACCTCTTCATAAGAAATACTATCCTTTAGAATAACACATTATAAAGGCACAACTAAGGTCGGATCACCAATGCATTCTTCAACAGAGACATGTGACAGATTAGATGCAATGATGCTAACTCCGCAGGTAAGTCCAACTCATAGGCCACTTTGTCAAAGTGCCTCAACATCCTATAAGGATTGACATAGTGGGGACTGAGTATCTTTCTTTCCAAGCCTCATCACTCCTTACATGGGAGAAATTTTAAAATATACCCAATAATCAATAGAAAACTCAAGCTCTCTTCTCCTCATATCTGTATGCAATTTTTGATGGACTTGAGCTATTTTCAGCCTTTCTCTAATAAGATGAACTTTCTCCATAGCCTCATAATGAATCAGGCGCAATCAAGGCAACTTCACAAACCTTGGACAACCCTATAGGAGTGATATCACCCAAGAGATTGCAAGCACACGTGGTCGTAAAGTAATATAGGGTCGTGAAGTCCCCATTATCGATCCATTAAAGACTTGTCAAATTAATTGCTCAAGGTCAACACTTTATTTTACGATTCTAATAAACACAAATGAAAATGGGAAATGGTTTAAAGATTATACTACTAAAACTTGAAAAGTAAATTAACTAATGAATTAAATGCTTTTTCACATAATGATGCAATCCAAATGATGATAGAATCTAGGGTCTTGGCACTTTCGCTTCAGGTTGAGTTTTAAGACTTGAATATGCTAGACTAACTCCTCCTAAGGTTGCTAGTTGCAAGTTACTATCCCATTTTTTCCATTCTCCCGAACATCCAAGAACGATTCCATGCCTATGGTCACAGTAGAAGCATGAGATGAAGGTTGTGGCTACTTGTATTCAGCTGAATAGGGTTGAAGGATATATTCCCATACTCGACAACAAAATATATATTGAATCCATTGGACAAGAGTCATGGAAACCTGTTCTATACTTACTATTAACCCTCTTGGTTCCCTCTCCAGAGTTCAAATAAAATCCAACAGATTATATTCGTGAGGTGATCAATCTAATGAATAAGAAAAGAAAATAAGAAAGTATAAACAACCATTAATGAAGAATTAAGAACTAGCATAAACAAACTTTCAATATTCAACCATCTACTATGGCCAAAACCCTCGAACAAGACTTTAGCCACTAATGTTCGATCGGAAAACTAAAAAATTCATCATTCGAATCAAAAAAATAAGTCAAAGAAGAAACCTATAAAATGAACTTGTCTCTTCCTCCAAGAACTACGTACAAAGTGATCAATACGATGAAAGATTTCTAACGAAATTCTCTTGATGTTATATTTATAAGCATGGGATCCAATGACTCTTTTTTCCTTTGAGAAATGCAGCTTTTAAACATGAAAATCCATCTTGGATAGCACCTAGAATGGTGCACCATCTACTGCACCAGAATTTTAACTTGAAATTCTTCTTAATTTTGACCTCTGGAGCGCTGCACCAGCCAATGCACCAAGGTGTTAATAAAATTCCTTTGAAGTTGAAGACCTAGTGCGTCGCACCACTCAACGCACTAGAGTGTTAGAATATTTTTCTTCTATAATTTGGGCTCTAGTGTGTGGTACCAATTATCTCACTAGAGTATTAGAAAAAATTCTATCTGATGTTCAGGCTTTGGTGTGCCACTCCACCTATCTCACCAGGCCAAGTTTTCCTCAATTCTTCTTTCTTCGCACTTTGCAACATTTTTGAGTCCTTTTCCGTTGATTACCTACTAAAATCATCTAAAACCGCTTGTTAGCTCATTTAGAACACATAAACATGAATTCATGCATTTCATAAGGATAATGAACTCAAAACAAGGTAAAATATGGGTAAAAGTACGAAAATTGGTATAAGAATATACCCAACATCACAATCCCACACTTAAACAATTGTTCATCCTCGAACAATCCTTACTTATATGCACAAACACATCTTTTCACACCACTTGTCACCCCTATCAATCCTCACTCAAGTAGCTAGCACAGAGCACATGCATCAGTGGTTCATCCATTCATAACAACTCATATCAAGCATATACAGAAGTTTTCACTTTCAAGACTACGTAGCCTCTATAACTGACTCATCTTTTCAAAACAGCGCCAACATGATTAAGTATGAAAAATGCAACATATAGTACACCGACCAGACAATCTTATGCCCTCACTAATTTATTAATGTTCCTTCTCTTATGTTATCAATCAAAGTTTGGAACATAATAAGCAAGACACTCTCACTCTCAGAAACGATATATCATACACATGCAATATACCATAAGCTTTCCCCTCATGTACATTTAGACTACTTAGTTGCTTCAATAAGAGTAAGATCATAAGGACTTTTGTTTGTTGTAACGTCGGCTAAGGGACGGGTACGGATGATTTTCTTTAGTAGTGGATACACGTCCTAAGTAGTTTAAGACATTTTCTTATCTTTCTTGTACACCACTTTTCTTAACTGCTCACCCTTTCCTTCCACTAATTCCCTTCTCTTTTCTCATGCCCCTTTCTTCCTATTTGACGGCTAGTTTCTACTTATAAGTTCATAAGAATGATCAACTATTAAAATCTTTTTCACTTAAGTTCCAGCAGTAAGTAGACAACATCTTTCTTTTTTGTGGGCACCCCTCCTCTATTTTCGCTTCTTATCATCCACACTTTTTTTTATTTTTCTTTCCTTTCCCTTGACTCTTTCTAACTCAGTGCACCCTCATTCTTATTTCTCAAAGTGCCTCAGACTACCTTTGTATAAAAAATTCTGAAGGTCTCACAAGAAAGGGAAATAAGTTTCTTTCGTGGCTAAGAAGAAAATATAGGCTTACGGCTCAAAAGGGGTTTAAGTAGGGATAGCGTTAAGGTACAACAACTATGGAAAAATGGGTTTTCAAAGAAATGGCTTAATCATATCTCACTTCTTTGGAAACTAGCTATGCTATACACACTAAGGCAAGTTTTAGATGTTACATTATGTACAAAACACAACAAATCAAGCTCACCTCTCATGGCATCATGATCTTAGTCAATTTCCTATGGCTACATATTCACACCATCAAATTGAATTAATTCTTTCATTATTAAACCCTAAAAAATATTTTCTTGAGTCAAGTTAAAGAACCTATGTGTCTCTCAAGGATTTCTCATTTCTTATGCATTCAAGATGACCACTTCATTGCTTCTAGCACAGCTTCTAAGTGGAATATCAAGAGCACACAAGTGCTTATTTTTTACTCTACAACAAAAAACAAAAATATGATTAATTTCCCTCAAGACGGTCGTCTACCATCCATTGTCAGGAAAAGCCTTTTCTTTTCCTAAAAAAATTAAAAGCGCTCCTCAAACTGAAAAATTTACCCGGTTCAAAGGTCTCCACTTCGGAAAAGAACCAAGACAATAATAAAAGCTGAAAGGTACGTGAGACATGCCTTTTCCAAAAAATTTCAAACAAAAACTTAACGGCATAATCACCCTTAACTACAAAATATTGGAAGATATCCCCTCACCCCACACTTAAAGTCATGTTATTTCCTCAGAGCATCTATAAAATAAAAATCGTACAAGGGTGAGAAGTACTTTCTGAGGCCCTCTAGGTCCTAGTTAGCAGCATGTCTTTTGGATTCGCAGGTCGTATGACCCCAACTTAAACTCAAGATGCGCTCCTTAGCTTGAAATTTGGGTACTCAGACTTCCTCTTCCCTACACACAAAACAAAAAAACAAAAGTGACATTATATATAAAATAAGAAAAACTACACTATTACAAATTGGGTTGCCTCCCAACAAAAACATGACTTAATGTTTCATCATGATGCCATCATGTTTCATCACTTTTCCTTCCATTTTTATCTTATAAATTTTTTTTTTCAATTTTCTATTATGCTCAAGGGACAGTGCTATAAACATGAAGTGACCAAGTAATAAATGTTGCATTTTTCCCTTCTTCGCCCTTAAATGCAGGGTATTATCATGTCTCTTTGGAATAATAAATTTTAGAATATAGGGGCATTATTCCTCATCTACAAATCTCTCCATAGGCTTGAATGGTTCTAATTCTAGGTTGGCCACCAAACACAATGTCGAAAAGTGTTTAGAATGAGAACAATTATGCCCTAACTCCAAGATTGAATTATGATTGACATCCTCACTTTTTCCACCTCCTCAACATCAACATCAACCAACAAAGAATAGTCTAATGGTTGAGATTCTTCTTCCTGTTCCATGCACTGGCTAGTATCCACAGTACTTTGTAGCTGAGTCTCAGATGGCTCAACTTTTCTATTCTAATGAGCCTGCAAGTCATGGATACTTGAGCTAAATTGGTCTATCTCTTGTCTGAGCTTCTTTTCTTCCACTTAAGGTTCCTCTAGGGTATTTTCTAAGACTGTCTTGCAAATCATTACAAGTTGTGGCCTCAACCATCATCTGTGTGAGCTTGGCTCTCATCCTTTCTAAAGCCTTTCCTTGTTCAGTAAGTTGCTCCCTCATTACTACTGTATGCTCAAGGATCATCTTTTCTGTATTGCTCATGTAAAAATGATTTTCCTCCTCTTCATTAATCTTGTAAGTATCAAAAGCAATAGGAGGATCGTAATAGGGGTTTAGGGAAGGGGAATAAGAATTTGGGTAGCTATTCCAATGGCCATCCAGACCACCACATACACCAAAAGTAGGACACTTTTGCCAAAAGTGGGGTCCTCCACAATTCAGACACGGATCACCAAAATATGAATACCTATCATTGAACCCATTTATATTCTAAGATGTTGTGTTAAGAAGAGTGGTAAAATACTAAAAAAGGAGAAAAATAAAAATCTATATAATATACTTACAGAAATTAAATACTTGAACAAATAACACCTGAAATATGCAACAACAACCATCAAATACTAAACTGTTGAAAAAAATTTCAACCAAAAAAATTTAATCAATATTCAAGTCCCTGACAACGACGCCAAAAAAATGATGCCGCCTAAGTACACGCAAGTGCACATGGTCATCAAGTAATTTAGGACAGTGAAGTCCCGAATATCGATCCCTTAAAAACATTTCTAATTAATTGCTCAAGGTTAACACTTTATTTCACTATTCTAATAAACAAAAATGAAAATAGGGAATGGTTTGGAGATTATACTACTAAAACATAAAAAGTAAATTAATTAATGAATTGGACACTTTTTGACAACTGTTGTCATTCAAATGATGATAGAATCTATGGTCTTGGCACTTTCGCTTCATGTTGAGTTTTAAGACTTGAATATTCTGGACTAAGTCATCCTAAGGTTGCTAGTTGCAAGTTACAAACTCATTTATTTCCATTCTCTCGAACATTAGAGAACTATCCCATAAACCCCAACTCCTATATCCCTGTGGTTGCAGGAGAAGCATGAGATGACGGTTGTGGCTACTTGTATTCAACTGAACAGGGTTGAAGGATATATTTCTATCCTCGACAATAAAATCCATCTTGAAACCATTGGACAAGAGTCATTAAAACATGTACTACACTTACTTTTCACCTTCTTGGTTTCCTCTCCCGAGTTCAACCAAAAGGCAACAGATTATATTCGTAAGGTGATCAAGCTAATAAATAAGCAATGAAAATAAGCAAGTATAAAAAACCTTTAACGAAGAATTAAAACTAGCATAAACAAACTTTCAAACTTCAACCATTTGTTATGAAAAACACCCTAGAACAAAAGTTCAGCCACTCATAGTCAAGCGAATACTAAAGAATTCACCATTCGAATAAAAAACATAACTTAAAAAAGAAACCTAGAAAATGAACTATTCTCTTCCTCCAAGAACTACTTACAATGTGATCAAAACGATGAAAGATTTCTAACAAAATTCCATAGATGTTATATTTATAAGCATGGGATCCAATGACTCTTTTGTCCTTGAGACGTGCAGCTTTTAAACATAAAAATCCGTCCCCAATAGCACCTGGCATGCTGCACCATTTACTGCACCAGAATTTTGACATGAAATTCTTTTAAGTTTGACCTCCGGCGTGCCTCACTACCCAATACACCAAGGTGTTAGTCAAATTCCTCAAAAGTTGAAGACCTAGTGAACTGCACCACCCAACCCACCAGAATGTTAGAGTATTTTTCTTCTACAACTTGGGCTCTGGTGCGCCACACCAGCTATCTTGCCAAAATGTTAGAAAAAAATATCTTTGGAG
>JACEIK010002532.1:54688-74760 GCA_018107945.1 Datura stramonium
ATGCTGGTGACATGAATGAGGTAAACCTATAATGAAGTCCATATTTATCTCTTCCACATTCAAGTAGGAATGTTAATATCTTGAGTTATACCTCCCAGTCTCTGGTGTTCAAACTTAACTTGCAGGCAATAAGGGCACTGAGCCACAATTTTGGCGATATCCCTCAGCCACTCCACCAGTAGACTTTTCGTAGATCAAGGTACATCTTATTGGCACTTGGGTGAATAGAATATCAAGAAATGTGGGCTTCTATCAATATCTTATGCCTCTAACAATTTGTGTCTAGAAAACAAAAACAGCTTTGATATTGAAGCACACCATCTCCTCCTTTGGAGAATCCTTCCACCCCTTTCTTGGGGACAGCTTCCTTCAACTTAAGAAATATCAGATCATCATCTTACTTTGCTTTAACATCTATCACAAGAGGATACTTTGAACCATTTTGAACTTTAACTCCACCTTCGGCTGAATCAACTAAATGGACTCCCAATTGAGTAAGCCTGTGAACATCACAAACGAATTTTTTCTTCTCATATTCAATAAAATCTTGTGGATTCTCATCCATATTAAACCCATAGAACTCTAGAGGATTCATCCAAGAGAAGTCCTGAACTCTGGATGTAGTTGTATTTCCATTTGAGTTGGTAGGTGCAATCGCCTGCTGATTGACCTGATTGGTCATAGCCTGAGCAAGCATTTGAAACACAGCCCAAAACTTAGTGTGTATAACTTCTCGTTAAGAGGGTCTACTAGAGCTAGTGGGGCTTGTTGGTTTCTATCTTCATTGCCATTTTTCCTTCCGTTGTTTATTTTGGGAAGAATTGTATGTAAAAGTACAGAGCACGAGTAAGAAGGGTATGTAGAGTTTACACTCTATCGCACGATAGGAATCATGAAAGAAAGGAATTTTCTTAAAAATTTTCACAACCTCTTTTTCATATGTGTGGCGTTCTTTACATTCATGATCTGATTTAAAAATAAAACTGGGCGAAGGTAATTAAACTATGTAAAAAAATACATAGAAATACTGGAATAAACTAAATTAAATGTTTTAGAGGCAAAATGTTGAGTCTGACATGAACATAAAGCTAAAAATATTGGTACTCTATCTGAAAGCCTCTACAATTGATGAGTTGTTGGAACAAGTCCCCAGCTAATACTAATGTCTTAAACTAAAAATAAGAATGGAAGAACTTAATGGAATATAACTCCATCCCTCGAAAGATGAGGACTGACCGCAGAACAACTGAATGAAATATAAATCCAACCCTTGAAAGATGAGAACTCACCATAGACAGCTGCTGATAGGCACTAGGTCGAATCTAACTACGGAGTTGAGTCTGAGTACCAAAATCTATATCATGAGAAAATATAGCACAAGAATTATGCGGTCAATACTTTGAATGTACTAAGTATATAAGATGTCAAACTGATGTATAAAACATACTAGTACATCCGAGAAGCATAAACAAAACTGAAGTACAATGACCCTACTTGAGATGCATAAATACTTATATGATTTGGTAGTTTAAAATACTGAAAGGCTAAGTAGAAAATGATTTAAGGGTCATATACATGTTCTGAAAGTTAAGTTTGTAATTGTAACTAGAACTATGAATGAACTGTATTACACTGTGGGAGTGTCTATTAATCAACATATAACCACGTAAGCTAAACGTGGGGTTTGATGTTTACACCCCATTGATAGGACCCAATATACCTTGCTAAGGTATAAAGGAATGACTGTGTGATCAATGAATCTGATTCCTATTTGGCATAAAA
Source organism: Datura stramonium (assembly GCA_018107945.1). NCBI lineage: Eukaryota > Viridiplantae > Streptophyta > Magnoliopsida > Solanales > Solanaceae > Datura > Datura stramonium. The sequence continues at coordinate 56,471 of JACEIK010002532.1, forward strand.
CCAATGGTGGCACGTACTTTTCAGACCTAGATGTGCTGAACCCCGGGCTATTCAGTGTTAAACACTATTCCTAACTAAACATATATATTGATAGCTCAAAATTGATGCCCTAATACTAAGTCAGAACTACATTATTAAAAGTGATCTAAGAGTCTATAGGTCTTTATAATGATGATAATACTGTAGAAAACATGCATACTGAAGTCATGAGGAAAACCATATGCTCAACATAGACCAAGTCATTAAAATCATTTTAATATCAAGGTCATGGAAAGATATCATGAAATTGAGATTAAAATCATGAAAATTATGTAATATTCTTCATAAGGACCTTGAGACATTGAGAAAATAAGGGAAGATAGGTCAATAAAAAGACCGGTGGAGGTGCTAGAAGATGTGCTGGTGAGAGTGGACAAGTTTATTCTACTAGCTGATTTTGTTATTTTTGATTGTGAGATGGATGCAGAGGTTCCCATTATTTTGGGAAGACCATTGTTGGCTATGGGGAGAGCCGTAAAATTTCAGGTTGGGATACATTGAATGAAAACTCTAAGACATGATTTCTAGAGGATTTAAATTACTAAATTTCTAAGAGCTTCTAGGACACAAAGGTGAAATAAAATCTCTGTTGAATTCCACATGCCTGGAGATGGAGAATATCTACCTAGAACCTTGAATTTGCAGCTCTTGGAGAAGAACCGTAGTTCTTTCCTTGAGAGATTTGAAGCTTCTAATGTTGTTGTTCTGGGTTTTGTGGGAGGTAATTAGGGAATTGATCGACTAAACCCTTTAATACCCTTCCAAAAAAACCCAAAATGATGTATTTTAAGATTAACAAGATTTAGAAAGTTATGAAAATACCCCTAGAAATGCGTTCTAAGTTTATGTGATTTTGCTCCCGATGATCAAAGTGACAGACTGCCACCTACCTGACGGGCTGTCATATCAACCATCACTCTTGAGAAAAAAGTTGTGAAATCTCTAGATATTTTGACAATCAAGGTGACGGGCCATCACCTACTTGACTAGCCATAATTTTCATCGTCACTCTTAAGAAGAAAGGTATAAAATATAGGGGTACTTTGATGACCAAAGTGATGGGCCGTCATTAACTTGACAGGGCATCAACCTTGGTGTCATTTTTAGGCCAATTGGGTTAATTTTGTATAGAGATAATGGTCTAAGTGACGGTTCCTCACCTACTTGACGGGATTTCAATTTTGGCATCGGATTATAAACGGGTATTAGACATGGAAACCTAACTCGTTGCTTACGAAAGGCCGATTTATGATCTGAGGTGTTACAAGCTCCAACTGACATCAAGATTTTCTTGGGAATAGCTAGTTACTACTGAAGGTCTTTTAGAGGGATTTTCAACTACTCCATTAATTAAGTTAACTTAGAAGAAGGTCAAATTTCAATGTCTAAAGCTTGTGAGAAAATCTTTCAGGAATTGAAGACTCATTTGACTATTGCTCTAGTGTTGACCCTACCAGAGGGTATAGATGGCTTTGTTGTGTATTGTGATGCATCCAGAGTAGGCATCAGTTATGTGTTTATATAGATTGGTAAAGTTATAGCATATTCCTCAAGACAACTTAAGGTCCTTGAGAAGAATTATCTGACTCATAACCTTGAGTTAGCAGTGGTAGTGTTTGCATTAAAGATTTGGTGCCATTATCTCTATTGTGCACATATAGATGTGTTCACGGATCATAAGAGTTTGAAGTATGTTATCAACAAGAAGGAGTTGAATCTCATAAAGAGGAGATAGCTTGAGTTGCTCAAAGACTATGACATGAGTATTCTATACCATCCAAGTAAGGCTAATGTAGTTGATGATGTTCTAAGCAGACTATCTATGGGAAGTACAACTCATATAGAGGAGGAGAAGAGAGAGTTAGCTAAGGATCTACATAGACTCTCAAGCTTGGGAATCCGTCTTCTAGACTCTGAAGAAGGTAGTGTGCTTATTCAAAATGGGGTCAAATCATCACTAGTGGAAAAAGAGGAAAAGCAGGACAGAGATCCCCTTTTGCTTTAGTTAAAGGAAGATAACCACTATAAGAAGGTTTTGGTTTTCGCACAGGGGGAGATGGTGTCCTAAGGCATCAAGGTAGATTATGTGTTACACACATTAATGGTCTTAGATATAGAATCACGGTAGAAGCACACAGCTCCAAGTATTCCATTCATCCAAGTTCCACATAGATGTACCATGATTAGAGGAAAGTCTACTGGTGGAATGGTATGAAGAGGGACATTGTAGACTTTGTTGTTAAGTGCCTAAATTGTCAGCAAGTTAAGGTTGAAAATTACAGGCCATGTGGTGTGGCCTAGAATATAGCACTCCTCGAGTGGAAGTGGGAGATGATAAAAATGGATTTTATCACTGATCTACCGAAGTCACGTAGGCAACATGACTCTATTTGGGTGATTGTAGATCGAATGATCAAGTCAGCTCATTTCTTACTGGTTAAGACTATTGATTTAGCCGAGGACTATGCTAGATTGTATATCCATGAGATAGTCAAACTTCATAGAGTTCCATTATTTATCACATCAGATAGTGGCGCACAATTTACTTCTTAGTTTTGGAAGTCATTTTGGAGAGGTCTGGGTATGAAAGTGAACCTTATCACATCCTTTCATCTAGAGACAAATGGTCAAGCGGATCAGACTATTCAGACACCGGAGGACATGTTAAAGGAATGTGTTATTGATTTCACCAGAAATTGGGATGACCATTTACCTCTCATAGAGTTTGCATATAATAATAGTTATGACTTTAGTATTCAGTTGACCCCCTATGATGCTCTTTATGGCAAGAGGTGTAGATCTCTGATTGGTTGGTTTAAAGTTGGTAAAGCAGAGTTGATAGGATCAGACCTAGTGAAACAAGCCACGAAAATGGTTAAGATTATTTAGAGAATGCTAAAGACTGCATAGAGTCAACAAAAGTCTTATACAGAATTTTGGCATAGAGACTTGGAGTTTAAGGTAGATGACAAGTGTCACGACCTGAGAATGGACCCCGCTTTTAGACATGAGATCTAGAATCACGAATGACTCCAAGATAACTCATGGTGTGGAATATTACTAGAACAATATAACTTATAACAAAAATTGAGTAGAGGCTAATGGAAATGTAAGATATTCTCTTACAGATAACAAGATAATCTGTTAATATAAATAATGAGTCATAAAGCTGAACAACTAGCTCTATGTCTGAAAGCCTCTACTAATTGATGTGCTGCTAGGAGAAGCCCTAAGCTAATCCAAAGTATGAAACTAAAATGAGGTTAAAGAACTGAAATGGAGTAGATAACTCTAGTCCTCAAAAGATGAGGACTCACCTCTACTAGCTGGAAAAGTCTGAAACATTTCTAACTGTAAGCTAAGTTTGAGTACCTAGAACTATATCATGAAATAATATAGCATAGAGTATGCGTTTAGTACTTTGAATGTATTGAGTTTGTACGGTAAGTAAAACATGCTAGTAAAATGATAGTCTAAAAACATGAACATAAATAAAGATAGAACATGAGAGTAGCGATAACATGCTGAACATCATATTCTTGAAGTAATCATAATCATGACATATTCATTGTAAGATGATCATAATGACCGAAGTTTTAGAAATAGAAAATCATGTAATGTACCATACTTGAAATAATACGTGAAAACTCATAAGCTGATTAATGCGTCAAATATGCTATAAAGCATAATATCATAATATGTGAACATAAGAAACTGAATACATAAGGACCATAGGAGACTCGTCATAACCAGAACCATCATGATAGAGCTTATGTGATGGACCAACTAATTTGCTCTAGTGGCCAGAGACATCCAAAGCTTTGCTAGGGAAAAGAATGATTAAGACATGCTACCACTCGTGACTTAGGGCGACATTCTCCAATATCGATGACCCCTACATGCGCCCATTGAGGCAAGGGAGGAACTATCCAATAGTGAGGATCCCGTATTCCTCGGACTAAGGGAACTATTCTCTAATATCAAGTATCTCTTATCCTACGGTGGCACATTGTTTTGAGATGGGGACCTCGAAACCTCTAGCCTACTCGGTGCTAGACACTACGACAAAAACATGCATATTGATCATATAATCATATTCTCAAAATATAACTTAAATCTAAACATTGGGAGCTTTGACTCCAAAACATATCTTAAACTAATTCTTTTAGCCTTGGCTAAATTCATAATAAGCATACTTTACTTGCCATGGGCTTACCCAAGTCATAAAATCATACATACTTGAAATTAACTTCATACTTCAAAATAATGAAATCATAATTTGAGAGTTCATAAACATTCATGCATACTAGATAACTCAGCATGCTTGAAATCATGGATCATAGGATTTAATTTTCATAAAACATGCATAATAGGGTATAATATCATGAACTTGAAATCATGAATTAGTAATTAAATCGAGAGTCAAATTTTCCCTAATAGCCATAAATCATCAATTCAAACATGACAGAATTGAAGCCAAAGAGATAGAATGGAAGATTGCATTAAATTAGGTTAAACCCTATAATTTCACAAATTAGAACTTGAGAAGTAGAAATCATGAATTTTGACTTGAATGGGGCATGTGGTTGGAAGAATTTCCCTCATTCATAACCCTACATACCTGGGTTGATGATCCCTTAACTATTTCCCAATGAAGATTTGGAAGAGCTTGATGAAGAACTGTAGCTCCTTCCTTGAGAGAAAATTCAACTACCGATCTTTTGGAGAGGGTAAGGATTTAGGCAAGGTTAATCCCTTTAATATGCCTTTAGGAAGCCCAAAATGATGTCATTAGGAGTTAGAATCATAGTACTTTCCCAAAATGCCCCAAACTACTTAATTAAAGTCTGAAAGTTGCAATTACAATGACCAAAAGGATGAGTCATTGCTTGATAGGATGACCCGTGCTGAGGTTCGTCCAATGCCTATTGCTGTTTCACTAAACTACTCATAACTTTTTACTTCGAATTTCATTGATTCAAGGTTAGATGCATTGGAAATAAGACTCCAAGGGCTTTAATTTAATGTGTTTAATCACCCAAAAAGTCATTTGAAATTTACTCTTGCAAGAACTTATACAAAATCTCAATTGGTAAGAAGACTCTCAACTCAAATTTGTGCTAGAGGTTCCTTATGACCTTAATTTGCATCCAATGCATTCCTTAAACTTAAGAATTGATATTAACATCTTTTTTCCATAAATTCATTTGGTTTGGGTCTATCCACATACCTAGAATGATTCCAAACTTAGCCTATAATTTTAAACAAACTGGCAGAACCATCATCCCATACAACGGGTCGTAGTCCTAAATAACGGACCGTTGGTTCGTCAATTGTTTTCCCCATTCTTCTTCCAAAATTCTCTGAATATTCTTCAACGACCATAAAGGATGACCCATTCAATCAAACCATGGTCTGTACAATCCCCACATGAGTTATGAGAAAATTTCTAATAACTCTTTGGAATATAAAACTAGCACATCCAACGACCCGTTAGACACTTCAATGAATCATACTGAGGTTCATTGTTTGGTTTTGGTGTTGTTTTCCTACTATTTTATGTGGTAAGCTTTGGGTCTGGCATAAGGAACTTCTGGGGTGTTACAACTAGATTTACCTGAAGGTTTCATCCATGATTGGGATCATTCATCCTCGGATGATGATTACGGGTACTAACAGATTCTAACTCTTGAATTTCTCAAAATTTCGATAGAGTTTCCTTTGTAAATAAAGTTATCCAAAATTCTTAAATCTGTGCCAGCCAACCAGAAACATTATCATATGCCTCATAGAACATCCCATAATGATTAACATTAAAAATAATATAAATAACTTACACGTGGATCCTCTTGGCCCATTTTAAAGCATCAAGAAGGAAATTTTTCCTAAAACTTACGTGTACCTTCATTCACCATCATAAGGAATTTCATCACATTCTCATAAATAAGTAGTAGGCATGAGTCATATGGTGCATTTAAGCTTAGAATAGACGTGTCATAATGGGGTTCTCTTGAACATGGAGAGCATTGCATAAGACATGAATTTGTGGATCATGAGTAGCATAACACGGGTCATGAGTTCGTGGGATCAATAAAAAAAAATACCTCTCATCATTATCATCATCATAATCATACATGTAACATATAACGTTAATGAAAGAAGGAATATAGGCTGTAATTATATAAGATGTTAGGGATGGAACATTAACAGAGCCTAAGTACATGGGCCATTGGACATGGATTTGCAAGACAGGACTGCATAGCATTGTACATAAGCTTCATTCCGTCTGAATGACACAATCATGGATCATGAGTGCGCTAGACATATAATAGAATGGAAGATCATAATTAAGCATTTCCTTCTAAATCAAGTAACAAATGGTGATAATTCACTCTCATTTCATTCTTGGCTTTCCAGGTAGCCTCTTCAACACCTTGATTTCCCATAGAACATTCATGGACACTACTTCTTGGTTCCATCAATAGTTAATCAGGTTATTAGGTGCTTCCATTGTTCAAAAAGATTTCCTTTGCATCTAGGGTCATCCCAAGAACATTTTTCATCCTTATCACAAGATTCAAACAACCTCAAACTTCACAAAATAGTCGCAAATGCAAGAATCCACACACTCATTAATACAACATTGAAGCCTATTGCTACATACATTTTATTACTCCCTTGTTGCTATGACCCTTCAAAAACATCCCCGTATTCTAGAACTATCTTACTATAAACAACCATACCAAAACATATGAGGAGATGGGCAATACTTCCATCCAATCACTACACATAGTTAAAGCTTAACTTCCTTCACTTCCCACATTTTTTGACTTTTTACGGTCAAGCATACCTATTATTTCCAACAAAAAAGGAATGTCTACCCTCTCCAGTCTACCATATATTGCATCATAAGAGATAGTCATAGAGGAATAGAGCATAAACATTGAACTTATGAAATATGGCTAGAGGTCTAAGTCTTGATCATAAGCATAAAGAATGAATAGAGTGCCACCTTTTACGGCATAATTATAAGGAACGAATGGAATATCGTTCAACACACTGAATCTCATCATAACATCATCATCCTGACTGGAACACATTAATGATAGAACTGCAGGCATGAATACTTCATACACCAATCATATGAGATATGAATAGGGAATCGGTTTGAGTATAGACAGGAAATAGTTGTATGGAAAAGGGAAAATAATACCCTTATTACTAATTGAAAGATAGGTCCATAATTCACTTTAAGAGAAGTCGTGTCACTAGTACAAACTCTTCTTACCTTATGGTTCACATTTCGGTGTTTCCATGGGCATAGGTTCACTTTGGGAGAACGCATAGGCATAGGCATGAAATGAATACAAAAAACATCGGATGAGCGTCATCTTCATGACGTATTAAGATTATTTTAGAATGAGAATAGTCCATTATCACCACATTTATTTTCGGAGCCCTCCACCACCTGGGATATGTGACCTGTCTGCGTACTTCATTGTACCATCTCCCCTTTACTTCAAAAGTTGGCATTCTAAGTCTATGTACCCCTCATCTAAATGTAGTTCTAGATGATAATATTCTTACTATTCCTTTAATTCATGCAATTCTTGCAATAAGCATAGTTAGGACCCTTTTTAGATGTTTAGTCGATGAAAGACAATTCTCCCTTATTGATTTATAGTTGTAATACTCTGCATGGTAGTCGTATAAATATTCTTTATTGTTGCACTTCTATTATGGGATACATTCATAGGTACTACAAGTTATGGTAGGTTATTCTTTCCCGATATCTCTTAACTTCCTTCGGCCTCTCAAGTTAACACTATACAAGTTCTACTCTATTGTCGTTCTTACTCACTTCCATTATCACCTTAACAATATGATTTCCTCATAGAAGTTTTACTCATACCATATCTGCAAATTTCTATCCACTCAATTAAGACGAGTTTAAAATTATAATAAGAGGCTTAACATCATCAGCCTATTATATTCTCACTTCAGCTCTTGGAATGGGAACACTGTGATGATACACCCAGTATTTCTCCAACTTTAAGGACTTAAGTATACTACATTAGGCACACATGGAGTTTATAAGCTTAGTATCTCACATAACAATATTCCTCATCAGGTCACACTATCTCCCTTCATAATTCTTACAGTTTTATCTTTATCTAATGTCTTAGCCTCCATTCACTTATTCATCTAGAGCTCACATATATCATGCTTAAGCCTTCACAAATGTCATAACCTCTTGCATTCCGTATATCAAACCTACTAGATCAAATCTCGAAACTACTATTATCACCGTCATATTTTCATTCTTTCACTATGATGATCCTTAGAATTTTAGCCTAGTGTTTTACTACAAAAATACGTAGCAACCTAAATCCTTTATACGACATAGAAATATAACTACGAAAGAGATATCAATGAAATGCTAGACCATTGAGAATCCATATAAAATATTTTATCCTAATCACTCGGCCTATCAAATTGTAGCTTCCAAGCACATTCTAAATCTTTGCCAATCTCACTACCTCTTTGTCAATGCCTAAGGACATGGTTATCCTATTGTTTACCTAAAAATTATACTACTCTAGTTGATATTTCAGTTAATCACTATTTCCACTTCTTGGCTACTACATTCATCACTCGGTTACCTAGTTTTGGCATATATTCTACTACTTATGGATTACAACAACTCATATCATATCATCCCTAAAATGACAATTTACCTAAGCCTTGAGATACATTTTCCTTTAGAGGGTATTATTCACATCAATATTTCAATAAGGATTTGAACGAACATCTTACCTTAGCTAAAACGCATGATTTATCTAAACCAGGGTATATCCGTTGAAATAGGAGATTTTAATGCACTAATGGGCTTACCATAAGCCTTGTGCAATCTCTTCCACCTCTAATGAGTCCATCTAAAAGTATTACATACACAAGAGATTTAGCTTTATTATTGCTATCACTCCAAAGGTGAGGCGTAGTAAGCAGAACTGGAGTAACGCAAGAATAGGAATAATTTCTTATGATATAGCTCTGCTGTATGATCTAGAGTAAGAAAGAGTAGGAGACTTTTTTTAAATGTTCGTATTCCTTCGTTTATAGTTGCGGGGCCCTCACAATGATAAATGAGACTCTATCGACACGGCTTCATAGACTCCCTAGGACATTTGAATCTAATGCTCTAATATAAGGTTTGTCATGCCCTGACCTAGGGCCTAAGAGTTGTCCGAACCAGATGCCATTGCTAGCCTGAGCGAACCACATAACATGGTGGTCATCAAAAGCATACATCTAACATAAGCAGAAGAATCATTAGACTTAAACTTTTAGAATCAGAAAAAAATAATCAATTTATTTTTTTAAAAAAGACACGCTAAGTTTATATAAACATGAACCATAAGAATCTATGAAGCCTCTATCATAAATTGAATAACTATTTTACTAGGACAAGACACCCGACATATGTTATAGTTAAAAATTAATAAAGCTGAGTGAAGTAACATAGCCCAAAACTAGTTGGGCTCACCAATAACTGAATAAGAGAATCCTAGAATATAGTATGATCGTTGGTATGAGTACTTAAGTCTGGATTATAAAACAATGTAGCATCCCTGGTAAAAGGGATGTGAGTATATAGGATCGTACTGTATTTAAAATGGATGAATGAAATATAACATAATCTATAATAAACAGGGCAACCAATAATAGAGACATAATATGAAGGAACTCAAGAACATGAAATCAATAGGTTGACTTTTGTTTTAAAAATCAAATTTTACATCATCATTCATTACTTCATTGCGGGAGGCTCTTAACTTAACCAACATAAACCACCATATAAATATGGAGTCTAATCTATGTCTGACCAGCTAGGCCATCTCATACCTTTTTGGGGTACGAGACATCATATATAGTTTGCTTAATCATCAATAGTTACTTCATTGTGGGAGGTTGTTAACATAACCGACATAAACCACCATGTAAATATAGTTTCTGATCTCAGCCCGATCAGCTAAGCCATCTCATACCTTGTTGGGGTATGAGATATCTGTAATGCCCCAAAAACTATAAATCTAATTTTGTGACTTAAATCAGGAAATTTGGAAAAAAGCTGCAGAAAAGATTCAGGACGACCCACCTAATGAGTCATTAAGTAGCCTCACTACTCGTCAGGTGAGCCATGAGAAAGAGGCTTAATAAGTTAAGAGGGGAGAATGTGTACCCAACGTGGGACATCACAATTCGTGGTCACTGACCACGACCCGTTAAGTCACTCATGGTCGGGCCTCAATTGGGAATATAATTAATTGACCAGTGTACCTAACGAGTGTCGGCAATGAGTTGTCATCCTTGCCAACGACTCGTTAGGTGACTCATTACGGGACTTAGCATTAAATCTCTAGAATGAGACAGTGTGGTCCATGACTAGTGACCACGAGTCATGGCCATTGACCAGGACTCATTAGGTCCCTCGTGGTGGCCTATTGAGGACCCCAGGCACTGTACCTAACGGGAGTGACCACGAGTCATGGTCAGTCACCACGACCCGTTGGGTCACCCGTTAGGGGCACCTGATAGTTTTTCCCAGCGAATTTCTAAGGGATATTTAGTAATTTCCTACTCTCCCAAGTTTTAAACTATGTTGTTTTAGTAATAATTTCAAATGTTTTTATGGGCAGAAATGGTTCATTCCTCATTCCCCACTCTCAGTTCTCATAAACAATTGAAAATTCTCCTTTCAAGAACCCTCATAGCAAGACTAGGGCTTCTCATCTCTTGTAGCAGTTGAAGATGCTCCTCCGGAAGGATTTTAGTCAGGTATGTGGGAATTCAATAAGGGAATTTCCCTTCCCTTGTGTCCCCCCAAATCCTTCTATAATTCTCCTGTTAGTTTAGCCTTGGGATTTTTTATTGTGAAAAAGATTTTCATGTTGGTTTTCATTAGTTTCATTTGGGTTTTTTTCCATTCTTATCATTCATATGATTTTCATCAGTTCATAAAAAAATTGTTAATGTTCTTTCCAAGTGATTTTACAACCCTAAATTCTCGAGCAGTGATCAGTTGTATATTAAATTTGGTTTAGTTTTGAAGTATTTTTTGGTTGAATCTCTTAGTGATTCGTATTATATATATATGTGTGTGTGTGTGTGTGTGTGTGTGTNGTGTGTGTGTGTGTTGAGCAATCATTCCATTAATGATGAAGATTTTAGTCCTATTGGATGAGATTCCTTTAATTATTGAAACTTTGCTATATTATGAAATTTCCCGTGTTATTGGAATGAGTGAGTTGTCTATTAGCTGCTTAATAGTCTATTTTAGTTAGAACACAGAACCTTCTCAGAACTATCCAGAAAGTGTCAACTGATCAGTTTGACTTCAGTCTTCTTCCGAGGTGTTAGTGGTGCCTCTCTGTTATCAGAATCAGACTCAGATTTTAGTTATTTGGTCCATTAGGTAGTCATGACATCCTAGTTATGTAGCTCTAACTAGTCCAGGACCCCAGTTCAGATTACAGTTGTTCTTAGATGGCTATGATGCTTCTAGATAAGAAGCTCTGACCAGTCTAGAACCCATTTCAGAATCTGGTCCGTTAAGACTCTTAGGGTACTTTAAGTTATATGTACCTGACTAGACTTGGGCCCCAGTTTTGAGCTATCAGCCTAGTATTTCAGTTTAGGTTTTATAGTGGGAGTAGGATTTAGCACCGAGTGGGCCGGGGTTCCAGCGCACCCAGGTTCCCAGAACTATGTTGCCAGCGTAGGTTACAGTATTACTTGGCCTAATTGGCCCTAGATTATTTTATCACCTAGTTCATGCCTTTATACACTGGAAAGGTATATTGGTTCATATCGTTGGGGTGTATACATCGGACTCCATGTCTACCTCACGTTGTTAAATGTCGGTTATAGACTCTCCCATTAGTTAGTTCAGTTTAGTCTCAGTTTTGACAGTTCAGATCAGTTCAGGGTGGGCTCTCATACTCAGAACCTTCAGATTTAGGGCATGTCTTTGACCACCAAACAGGATCATTTTGACCATCTCAATTACTTAAGATGATTTCAGTTCAGATAATTAGTTGGTCATGGCATGTCTTTCCAGTTTAGTCACTTACATCTATCAGTATATTCCTCTCACATATTCAGTACATTCAAAGTACTAACACATACTTTTATGCGATATCTTTTCAAGATACAGATGTAGGTTCTCAAACTCAGCACCGCTAGCCGTCGCAGTTCAGATTCTCCACCTTAGCATTGAAGTGTCAGTCCTCATCATCTGAGGGAATTAGTTATTTATTTCAGTCATTTATTAGTTTCAGTTAGACTTTGAGTTAGTTGGGGGATTGTCCCAATAACTCCTCAGTTAGATGGGTTTCAGACGGACATGATTTTCTTTCAGAATTAACAGTGTTATTCAAATGTTTTCAACCATATTTTTTCGGACTTGTCTTTCATAAATGTTTTATGATATTATTTCAAAGTTACATTGTGCATGTTTACTCAGAATGCTAATGAATGATAGACTAGGGGTTCACTTAGGGTCACTTGTGGCTTCAAGTACCGTGTTACGTCCAGGGTGTAGATTCGGGTCGTGAAAAACTGTGTATCAGAGCACTAGGATTAGAGTATCCTCGAAATGTCTAAAAGTCGCATCGATTAGAGTCCCTTTAATGGGTGTGAAGCGCGCACACTTATGACGAGGAGGCTACGAAATGTTATTAGGAAAACTCTCTACTAATCGTACTCTTTATCGTGTGTTAAAGTTTAATTCCAGAAATACCCTTCTAATTCTTGCTCTGTTTCATTTCAGTGAACCATGCTTCCTAGAAGTGGTAATAGAAGAAGGATCGATAATGCCAACAGACCTGCCCCACCAGCCCCGACAGCTCCTCAAGATGATTTAGTGTCTACCGCTGATCCAAGACGCCATTCAACTGCTGGCCCAAACAGTCACCAACCAGGTGAACCAGCAAGTGGTGTCGATGATCACCAATAGGTCTGCAGCAGTTGCAAGGGTGCGGGACTTCACCTGAATGAATCCTCCAGATATTCATGGAACAACGGTGAGAGAGGACCCATAAGGGTTTATAAATGAGATTAGGAAAATCACCCGAATTATGGGTGTCAGTCCCTCTAAGAGTGCCGAATTGGTTTCCTACCAGCTGAAAGGGGTAGCTCAAGTCTAGCATGACCATTGGGAAGAAGGGCGGCCAGCGGGAGCAGGACCAGTGGAGTGGGAAGAATTTCACACAGCTTTCTTAGACAGATTTTTCCCTCAGGAGCTGAGGGAGGCAAAGATGGCGGAGTTTATGAATTTGAGACAGGGCAATAGAACTATGGAGGAGTATGCTCTAGAGTTTACGAGGTTGTCTAAGTATGCTCCAGAGATGGTAGCCAAGACAAGGGCTCGCATGCTGAAGTTTGTAAATGGAGTTTCAAATATGGTCCTTAAGGAGTGCAGGACCGCGATGCTGATTAAGGACATGGACCTTTCTAGCTGGATTGTCTATGCCCAGTAGATTAAGGCTGAAAAGCTGAAGGATATGGAGTGTAAGAACAAAAGTGCAAAGACTGGACATTCAGATTTCATCCATCAAAGGTATAGCGGTGGTAACTGCCCACAACAACGGCAGCAGAGCACCGTAACACCTAGTTCAGCCAGCGCCCCAACCTTTCGGTCCTGCCAGGATCGGAGGGGTGGATAATCTGACATTCAGTCTCAGACTCACAGTATCGGGAATAGGTATCCAGCTTGCCCCAAGTATGGTAGGAACCACTTGGGAGAATGCCTTCAGGGATGAGAGGGATGTTTTGAGTGTGGACAGCTTGGACACCGGCTTAAGGAGTGCCCGTCAGCGGGAAGGGAGATCACAATCTACCACATTACCAGTTGGCGAGGTTGTTAGAGCTAGCCGGGTGTATAGAAACTGCCCAGTCTCAGTTCTGAGTAAAGTTATTCCAGATGATCTTGTAGAGTTAGACATGGTCGAATTTGACCTTATTCTCGGCATGGATTGGTTACACTCCTACTATGCCTCAGGCGATTGCAGAACTAGAATTTTCAAGTTTTAGTTTCCCAATGAGCCAGTGTTAGAATGGACATGCAGCAGTTTAGCGGTAGGTTTATTTACTACCTTAAGGCCCAGAAACTATTTCCAAAGGATGTCTATATCATCTGGTTCGGGTCAAGGATTCCAACTCTGAGACCCCAATCATTCAGTTAGTTCCAGTTGTCAGCGAGTTGCCAGATGTATTTCTTGAGGATCTCCCCAGAGTTCCCCCTAAACGGGAAATAGACTTCGGAATAAACCTCCTCCCAGATACTCATCCCATCTCCATCCCTCTTTATAGAATGGCTCCAGCTGAGCTTATGGTGTTGAAAGAGAAGCTAAAAGATCTTCTTGAAAAGGGTTTTATCAGACCCAACATCTTACCTTAGGGTGCTCCAGTTCTATTCCTGTGAAAGAAAGACAGTACCCTCAGAATGTGCATAGATTACCGTCAGCAGAATAAAGTCACAGTCAAGAATAGATATCCCCTACCTAGAATTGATGACCTGTTCGACCAACTTCAGGGAGCCAGTTGTTTCTCCAAGATTGATCTCAGGTTAAGATACCATCGGTTAAGGGTTAGAGAGTGTGACATACCCAAAACAACATTCAAAACTCGATATGGTCACTACGAGTTTGTGGTGATGTCCTTTGGACTCTCAAACGCCCCAGCAACATTTATGGACCTGATGAACAAAGTCTTCAAGAAGTATCTGGACATGTTCTTCATTGTATTTATAGAAGACATTCTGGTATACTCCAGAAATGAGGAAGAGCATGAAGAACACCTGAGGATAGTGCTTCAAACACTCAGAGACCACCAACTGTTTGCCAAATTCAGTAAGTGCGAATTTTGGTTGAAGTCCATGACTTTCTTGGGTCACGTGGTCTCAGGTGAAAGAATACAGGTAGATCCTCGTAAAATAGTAGCAGTGAAGGATTGGCCCAGACCTACCTCTCCTACTGAAATTAGGAGTTTCCTGGGCTTAGGGGGTTATTACCGACGGTTTATGGAAGGTTTCACCTCCATATCATCTCCCTGACCAAGTTAACTAAGAATAAGATGAAATTTCAGTGGTCGGATGAGTGTGAGAATATTTTTCAGGAGTTGAAGACTCGACTTACTACTGCTCTGGTGTTAACCTTGCCGGAAGGATCAGATTGGTTGGTCGTTTATCATGACACCTCCAGAGTTGGACTTGGTTGCGTTCTGATGCAGCGGGGAAAAGTGGTAGCTGATGCCTCCAGATAGCTCAAAGTTCATGAGAAGAATTATCCAACTCAAGACTTGGAGTTCGCAGCGGTGTTATTCACGTTAAAAATATGGAGACACTACTTGTACGGGGCTCACGTGGATGTGTTCACGGATCACAAGAGCCTTCAGTATGTATTCAGCCAAAAGGACCTAAACTTGTGTCAGAGACGGTGGTTGGAGCTACTAAAGGATTATGACATGAGTGTGTTGTATCACCTGAATAGGGACAATATGGTGGTTGATGCCCTAAGTAGACGGTCTATGGGATGTGTAGCTCACATTGAGGAAGAGAAGAGGGAGCTAGCGAAAGAAGTTCACAGGCTACTTCAGTTAGGGGTGCAGTTGGTGGATTAAGCTGAAGGTGGCGTGGTAATGCAAAAAGGGTCGGATTTATCCTTGGTAGTTGAAGTTAAGTCTAGACAAGATGAAGATCTAGTTCTACTTAAATTTAAAGAAGCATTTCTCAAAAAGGAGGTTGAGGCTTTCTCCCAAGGGGGAGATGGGGTGCTTCATTACTAGGGCAGGTTGTGTGTACCGGATGTTGGTGAGCTGAGACAGCAGATACTTGTTGAGGCACACAGCCCCAGATACACCATTCACCCCGGTGCTACCAAAATGTACCGCAATTTGCGGGATATTTACTGGTGGAACGACATGAAAAGAAACATTGCTGAATTCATAGCCAAGTGCCTTAACTGCCAGCAAGTCAAGGTAGAGCATCAAAGGCCAGGAGGCATGACCCAAGATATCAGTATACCAACATGGAAGTGGGAAGAAGTGAATATGGATTTCATTATAGGTCTACCTCAGACTCGCCGACAGCATGACTCAATATGGGTGGTAGTAGATCGGATGACTAACTCAGCTCATTTCCTCCCTATTAAAACCACAGAATCAGCTGAGGACTAAGCCAGACTTTACATCCGAGAGTTAATCAGACTTCATGGGGTGCCTTTGGCTATCATTTCAGACGGGGGAATGCAGTTCACCTCACACTTCTAGAAGTCCTTTCAGAAGGGACTAGGCACTCAAGTAAAACTCAGCACCGCTTTTCACCCATAGACCGATGGAGCAGAGTATTCAAACTCTATAAGATATGTTAAGAGCGTGCGCGATCGATTTCAAGGGTAATTGGGATGACCATTTGCCTATTATTGAGTTTGCGTACAATAAAAGGTACCACTCTAGTATACAGATGGCCCCTTTTGAAGCATTGTGTGGTAGAAGGTGTACATATCCTATAGGGTGGTTTGAGGTTGGAGAAGCTACCTTGATAGGGCTAGACTCGGTTCACGAGGTAATGTAGAAAGTTCAACTCATCTGAGAAAGGTTGAAAACAGCTCAGAGCCATCAGAAACCTTATTCCGATGAGCGAAGAAGAGAGTTGGAGTTTGTAGTTGATGACTAGGTATACGTGAAAGTTTCTCCCATGAAAGGAGTGATGAGGTTTGGCAAGAAAGGAAAGCTCAGTCCGAGATATGTGGGACCTTATAGAGTTTTGAGGCGTATTAGCAATGTAGCCTATGAGCTAGAGTTACCTTCAGAACTAGCAGTTGTGTACCCAATTTTCCATGTGTCACTTTTGTAAGAAGTGCATTGGAGATACAACCTCAGTTGTGCCATTGGATAGTGTAGCAATAAAAGATAGTCCCTCATATGAGGAAGTACCAGTCCAGATCCTTGACCGTCAAGTACGTAAGTTGAGGAACAAGAAAATAGCTTTAGTCAAAGTCTTATGGAGAAATCAGCAGGTTGAGGGAGCTACGTGGGAGGCAGAAGCAGATATGATGGCCAAATACCCATACTTGTTCCCTACCGGCTCTAGCAAAACATGAGATATTAGTTTTGACCCTAAAACTCAATTTAGTTTTCATGACTCAGTTCAGATGTTCAAGTCTCTTTTATGTTTTTGAATGTATGTATGAAAGGTAAATTCAGTTCAGTTATGTATTTTGAAACGGAGGTAGTCACTCTGGTAGTTTTGGAGTTAAATGAGCAGTACTTGGAAATTTTGATTGCTATTTTTCTGCTCTCTGTGTGTTTTCTAACATTCGAGGAAGAATGTTTACAAGAGGGAGATATTGTAATGCCCCGAAAACTAAAAATCTAATTTCGGGACTTAAATCGGGAAATCTAGAAAAAAAGCTGCAGAAAAGCTTCAGGATGACCCACCTAATGAGTCGTTAGGTAGCCTCACGACTCGTCAGGTGAGCCGTGAGAAACAGGCTTAATAAGTTAAGAGGTGAGATAGTGTACCCAACAAGGGACATCACACGTTGTGTCACTAACCACAACCTGTTAAGTCACTCGCGGTCAGGCTTGAGTTGGGAATATAATTAGACCAGTGTAGCTGACGAGTGTCAGCAATGAGTCATCATCTGTGCCAACGCCTTGTTAGGTGGTTTATTACTGCACATAGCATTAAATCTCCAGAATGAGACAGTGTGGTCCACGACTGGTTAACACGAGTCGTGGTCATTGACCATGACTCTTTAGGTCCCTCGTGGTGGCCTACTAAGGTTTTCAAAAACATTGAAAATTCTCCTCTCAAGAACCCTCCAACATAGACTAGGGCTTCTCATCTCTTGCAGCACTTCAAGATTCTCCTCCGAAAGGATTTTAGTCAAGTATGTGGGAATTCAACAAGGGAATTGTCATTCCCATGTGTCCCCCAAAATCCTCCCATATTTCTCCTATCACTTTAGACCTGGGATTTTCGATTGTGAAAAAGATTTTCATGTTGTTTGTCATTAGTTTGAATTGGGTTATTGTCAATGCTTATCATTCATATGATTTTTATCAGTTCTTAAGTAAATTGTTGATGTTCTCGCCAAGTGATTGTACAACCCTAAATTCTCGAGTAGTGATCGGTTGTGTATTAAAAAAATTTTAGTTTTGAAGTATGTTTGGGTTGAATTTCGTAG
>JACEIK010002532.1:112578-133865 GCA_018107945.1 Datura stramonium
CGGAGGCTGTATTTACAGCCGTTATATAGCCCGTTGATTCCATGAATCTGAGATAGAGCCAGCCAGGCACCAGATGTGTTTAGGCTCAGTAGTCTAGCAGTTCAGGTCTTAACAGGGCACTAGGTGGCAGTCATACCCCCCAAGGCGGGGCGTGACAGGAATCACCCAGGATAATGCCTTCGAGGACGAGAGAGCTGCTTTGGGTGTGGACAACTTGGACATAGGCTCAGAGAGTGCCCATCAGCAGGGCGAGGTTGATCACAATACACTACCTCATCAGCTCCAGCAGGCTGACCCATCAGGTACAGATGGCGGTCAAGGCCAGACCATCTTTATGCTCTCTCTTCTCGTATGGATTAGGAAAGTTTGCCTGATGTAATTATTGGTATGTTACGTCTCTTTCATCTAGAGATGTATGCCCTCCTAGATTCAGGAGCTACTCTTTCATTTGTAACTCCATATGTAGCAGTTTAGTTTGACATCAGTCTAGAGGTCCTATCAGAACCCTTCTCATTCTCCACCCCAGTTGACGAGTCAGTTAGATCCAGCGGGGTGTATAGAAACTGCCCAGTCTCAGTCTTGATTAAAGTCATACCAGTTGATCTTTAAGAGATAGACATGGTCGACTTCGACCTTATTCTCGGCATGGATTGGTTACATTCCTGGTATGCCTCAGTTGACTATAGGACTAAGGTTGTCAAGTTTCAGTTTCTAGATGAGCCCGTGTTAGAATGGTCGGGCAGTAGTTCAGCGCCTAAGGGTACATTTATTTCCTTCCTTAAGCCCTAGAAACTCATTTCCAAGGGATATTTATATCATCTGGTTCGGGTCAAAGATTCCAATTCTGAGACCCCAACCATTTAGTCAGTTCCAATTG
Organism: Datura stramonium; assembly: GCA_018107945.1. NCBI lineage: Eukaryota > Viridiplantae > Streptophyta > Magnoliopsida > Solanales > Solanaceae > Datura > Datura stramonium. The sequence continues at coordinate 113,456 of JACEIK010002532.1, forward strand.
TTAGCGAATTCCCAGATGTATTTCCTGAAGATCTTCCTGGAGTTCCCCCTGAAGGGGAAATAGACTTCGGGATCGATCTCCTTCAAGATACTCAGCCTATCTCCATCCCTCCTTACAGAATGGCTCCAGCTGAGCTTAAGGATTTGAAGGAGTAGCTAAAAGATCTTCTTGACAAGGGTTTTATCAGACCTAGTATCTCTCCCTGGGGTGCTCCAGTGCTATTCGTGCGTAAGAAAGACGGTACCTTCAGAATGTGTATAGATTACTATCAACTGAACAAAGTCACCTTCAAGAACATATATCCCCTACCTAGAATCGATCACCTGTTCGACCTAAAATTGATCTCAGGTCAGGATACCATTAGTTAAGGGTTAGAGAAAGTGACATACCGAAAACAACATTTAGAACTCGGTATAGTCACTATAAGTTTGTAGTGATGTCCTTTGGGTTAACAAATGCCCCAGCATCCTTCATGAACCTAATGAATAGGGTTTTCAAGCCGTACCTAGACATTTTCGTCATCGTATTTATCGACGACATTCTGGTGTACTCCAAAAAAGAGGAAGAGCATGCCAATCACCTAAAGTTTTCATTTTGCAGGCTCTCAGAGATCGCCAGTTATTCTCCAAGTTTAGAAAGTGTGAATTCTGGTTGAAGTACATGACCTTCTTGGCTCATGTGGTCTCAGGTGAAGGGATACAAGTAGGTCCTCATAAAATAGCAGCAGTGAAGGATTTTCCCAAACCTACCTCTTCGACAAAAATCAGGAGTTTTCTGGGCTTAGCGGGTTATTACCAATGGTTTGTTGAAGGGTTCTCCTCCATAGCATCTCCTCTGACCAAGTTAACCCAGAAGAAGGTAAAATTTCAATGGTCGGATGAGTGTGAGAAGAGTTTTTAGGAGTGAAAGACTAGACTCACTACCGCTCCAGTTTTGACCGTGCCAGAAGGAACATATGGGTTGGTTGTTTATTGTGACGCCTCCAGAGTTAGATTTTGTTGCGTTTTGATGCAGCGAGGCAAAGTGATAGCCTATGCCTCCAGACAACTCAAAGTCCATGAGAAAAATTATCCAACTCATGACTTGGAGTTAGCAGTAGTGGTATTCGCATTAAAAATATGGAGACACTACTTATATGGAGCTCACGTAGATGTATTTATAGATCATAAGAGTCTTCAATATGTGTTCAGTCTGAAGGACCTAAATCTTCGTCAGAGAAGGTGGTTAGAACTACTGAAAGACTATGACATGAGCGTGCGATACCCCCGGGCAAGGCCAATGTGGTGGTTGATGCACTAAGTAGAGTGTCTATGGGCAGTGTGGCTCATATAGAAGAAGGAAAAAAGGAGCTGACTAAAGATATTCACGGGTTAGCCTGGTTGGGAATACGATTAGTGGATTCGACTGAGGGTGGTGTAGTAATGTAGAGCGGTTCAGATTCCTCTTTAGTTGTGGAGGTTAAGTCCAGACAAAATTAAGATCCCATCCTACATAAGATGAAGGAATTAGTTCTCAATAAAGAAATAGAAGCTTTCTCCAAAGGGGGAGATGGTGTGCTTCGTTACCAGGGTAGATTATGTGTACCAGATATCATTTGAGTTGAGACAGTAGATATTGGTTGAAGCGCATAGTTCTAGATATTCCATTCACCTTGGTGCTACTAAGATGTACCGTGATTTACGGGATATTAACTGGTGGAACGGCATGAAAAGAGATATTGCTGAATTTGTACCTAAGTGCCCGAACTGCCAGCAAGTAAAGGTAGAACACCAGAGACCGGGGGGTATGACTCAGGATATCAGTATACCCACATGGAAGTGGGAAGAAATAAACGTGGACTTCATTACGGGTCTACCTCGGACTCGTGAGCGACATGACTCTATATGGGTGGTAGTAGACCAGATGACTAAGTCAACACATTTCCTCCCAGTCAAAACCACAGATTCAGCTAAGGATTATGTTAAACTTTATATTCGGGAGCTGGTTAGACTTCATGAGGTGCCATTGGCTATTATATCAGACAGGGGTAGCCAGTTCACCTCCCATTTTTAGAAGTCTTTTCGGAAGGGACTTGGCACTCAGGTCAAGCTCAGTACAACTTTTCACCCACAGACAGATGGGCAAGCTCAGCGAACTATTCAAACTCTAGAGGATATGCTAAGAGCACGTGCAATCGATTTTAAGGGTATTTGGGATGACCATCTACCTCTTATCGAATTTTCGTACAACAAAAGCTATCATTCTAGCTTTTTTGATGGCCCCGTTTGGGGCATTGTATGGTAGGAGGTGTGATCTCCTATAGGTTAGTTTGAAGTCGGTGAAGCTACCTTGATAAGGCCAGACTCAGTTCGTGAGGCAATATAGAAACTTCAGCTCATCCGAGAAAGATTGAAAACAGCCTAGAGCCGTCAGAAATCCTATGACGATGTGCAAAGAAGAGAGTTGGAGTTTGCAATTGATGATTGGGTGTACCTGAAAATTTCGCCTATGAAAGGGGTGATGAGATTTAGAAAGAAGGGGAAACTCAGTCATAGGTATGTGGGACCCTATAAAATTTTGCGGCGTATCGGCAAGGTGGCCTATGAGCGAGAGTTGCCTTCAGAACTAGCAGTTGTATATCTAGTTTTCCATGTATCACTTTTGAAAAAGTGTATCGTAGATCCAACCTCTATGGTGCCATTGGATAGTGTGGCAGTCAAAGATAACCTAACCTATGAGGAGGTACCAATCCATATCCTAGACCGTCAGGTTCATAGGTTGAGGAATAAGGAAATAGCTTCAATCAAAGTTTTATGGAGGAATCAGCAAGTTGAAGGAGCTACGTGGGAGGCCGAAGCACATATGATGGCCAAATACCGACACTTGTTCTCTACCAACTCTATTGCAGCTTGATATGTGAATTTTGTTTTAAGACCTAAACTAGTTATTGAATTCAGTTCATGTATCTAAATTTTCTTTTAGACTTTGGTTGTGTTATGAAAAACAAAATTCAGTTCAGTTATATTCTCTGAAATGGAGGTAGTCATTTCAGTCGTTTTGAAGTTGAATGAGCAGTATTTTAATGCTTTGATTGTTATTTTTCTAGTAGCTATGAGTTTTCTAACATTTGAGGATGAATGTTTCCAAGGGGCAGATATTGTAATGCTCCAGAAGCTTAAAACCAATATCCGGGACTTAATTTAGAAAATCTGGAAAACTGCAAAAAATTTGCAGAACAACCAACCTGACGGGTCGTTAAGGGACCCAAAGACTCGTCAAGTTAACAGTTTGAAGAATTCCAAGAGTATATTTCACTCGTTGGACCTAGTAACGAGTCATTAAGTTACCCGTTAGGGACACCTGACAGTTTTTCCCAGCGAATCTTTAAGGGCAATTTTGTAATTTCCTATTCTCCCAAGAATTAAACCACATCGTTTAAGCACCAGTTTCAGACGTTTTAGTGGGGTAAATGGTCCATTCCTCATTCCCCACTCTCAATTCTCAAGAAAAGATCGAAGTCTTTTCTCAAGAATTCTCAGAGTAAGAACTAGGGCAGCTTTCTTCTCCTCAATTTCTCAAGATTTTCGTGGGTTCTTCATCAGGTATGTGGGGTTTTAGAAAAGGGATTGTTCTTCCCTTGTGTCCCCAAAGCCCTCCTCAATTTCTTCTATCAATTTTAAGCCCTAAGCTTTTGAGTATGGGAAGTATTCATGTTTATTTTCGTTGATTTCCCTCAGAATGATGTTTATACGTATTTTTAATATAATCTTCATCAGTTCCTTATCAAATTGTCAGTATTATTGTAAAGGTGAAGTTGAGCCCTAATTTTTTAGTAATGGTTTTTGCTTGTTAAAAAAATCCCTTTAGTGAATGAAGAATGTTGTGGGTTGAATTCCTTGAATTTTCTTACTAATCGTATGTGTTGGGTAAATACCCCATGAATAAGAATGACTTTGGCTCTGTTGAATGAAATTCCCAAATCTCTTGAGATTTGCCTTATATTATGAATTTTTCCGTGTTGTCGGCATAAATGAGCTCTCTATTAGCTGCTTAGTAATTTAGTAAGTTATAACACTGAACTCTATTAGTCTAGTCTCAGTCAGAATCAATCAGTCTAGCTTCAGTCATATTTAGAAACCTCAGTGTTGTCCAGAAAATGTCAATTGATCAGTTTGACTCCAGTTTACTTTCGAGGTGTCAGTGGTGCCTCCTAGTTCTCAAAATCAGATTCAGATTTCAGATATTTGGTCCATTAGGCGGTCATGACATTTAGTTATAGCTCTGACCAGCCCCAAGACCCCAGTTCAGTTATTAGTTGTTCTGTAGACGGTTACAACGCTTCTAAATAAGCAGCTCTGACAGGTCTTAGAAACCAATTTATGAATCTGGTCCGATAAGTCTCTCAGGATACATGCATTTATTCGTCCCTGACTATTCTTTGGCCCCAATTTTGAGCTATAAGCTTAGTAGTTCAGTTTAGGTTTTCCAGTGGGAGTAGAACATAGCACTGAGCGGGCCGGGGTTCCAGCACACCCAGATTTCCAGAACTACGTTGCCAGCATAGGTTTTCAGTACTATTTTGCCTAATTGGCCGCAGATATTTTGTGATCACCCAGTTCATGCATTTATACCCTAGCAAGGTATATTGGGTCCTACCAGTGGGGTGTATGCATCGCACTCCACGTCTAGCTCACGTGGTTAAATGTCGGTTATAGACTCTCCTACTAGTCCGTCCAGTCCAGTATCAGATTAAGTTGCTCAGTTCAGTAGAGTATCTCAGATTCAGTGTTTCAGACTTAGGGCATGACCATGACTATCAAACAAGGTCGTCTTGACCAGTTCAGATTATATCAGTAGTTCAGTTCAGTTTACTTGTTGGTCATGGCGTGTCATTTTAGTTCAGCCTTTATGTTCAATATGTCTCTCCCACCTACTAAGTACATTCAAAGTACTGACGCATGTTTTTTATGTTGTATCGTTTCATGATACAGCTGCAGGTTCTCAGGTTTAGCACAGATAGTTACTTCTGTTTCAGAGCATTCCACGTCAGCAGATCAGAGTGTGAGTCATCATCATTCGAGGGCCTTGTTTATTTATTTCATTTAGTTATGGGTTTATTTATACTTAGAGTTAGTTAGGGACCTGTCCTAGCAACCCCTCAGTAGTTGGCTTTCAGACCAGGCTTGTCGTTCAGAATTGTATTTCATATATATTATTTACTCTCAAATTTTAAGTCTTTACATTTTCCTAAACTGATAAAGTTGTTATTTATAAGTTCCGTTTGTGCATGTTTATTCAGAATGCTAGTGTATGATAAACTAGGGGGTTGACTTGGGGTCACTTGTGATTCCAAGTATCGTGTTACGTCCAGGGTGTAGGCTTGGGGCGTGACAGCATATGGCAGTGATACTGGCCTGGCCTCTTATATATAGATGTGTTTGGTCGGATTAGAAACTTCAAAACATTTCTTGAGTTCCTAAGGAAATGCAAATAATGCCCAAGAGTTCTCCATCCAGTTGTAAGTGATTTGGGTCCTAGGAAACATATTCGAAGCTTTAATCCAAGATCGTGAAGCTAGAAACCCCATCTAAATCGTGTTTTGGTGAATTTTGAGAAGTTGTGGTGGCTACTTTATGTCTTATAGCTTGGTAAGCCTCTCCTTTCCTTGATTCTTAGTTACATTAATGCAGTTGTGAATTCATGGATACCGATATAATTTTTCTGAAGTTTCGATCGTTAAATCCGTAGAAACCATATCGATTAAGTCTCGTTTGTGCTGCTTTCTTGTTGTTATCTTGTATCTACATGTTTAAGGTGTTGAGGGATTCTTTTAGGCATATTTTTTGTTTTTTATATCTTAGGTTTTATTTTAATTCGATTCTACATCATAGAGATATTTTAAGCCTTTTTTCCTCTTTTCAATATTTTTTCATTGAATCCAAGTGTTGTTCTTGTCATGCGAAATTATTTGTCTTGGTGGCTAGAAATTATGTTGAATTCCTTTGTTTTGAGATACTATTTTGGTTCTATATCATAATCATATTGTAGTCATACATTCTAGCATAAGATTGGTCAGTTCTTGTAAGTCGGTAAGACGATAGATCATGTAGTAATTTACTTGTCTTGTAACGTTGATTGTAATCAAATTTGTTGTGTTACGTGCTGTATTGTTGACGTTGTATTTTTCATAGTTTTTATGTGTTTGTCTGACTAATTTGCCTTAGAAGGCTCCATGGTACCCACGGTCGTCGAGTAGCTCTGACATAGGGATCAAGCCCGAGGCTAGCTATCCAGGGCTTGCTATAAAGTCTATTCCATAATGGTTGGGGTTGTGAATTACTGATGGATTGATGTCATCCTTTTTTGAGACTAGTGTATGGCTGTTGAATGACTCCTCCTGGTAGCAGTGACCGCACTAGCGAGTATGGTTGTTTTAGTTGCTCCGGCACACTCAGGCTTGTACATGCAGTTGGACCTGTAAGACCGAGAGGTGCATCCCCAACAATGTTGCTTGTCAATTATTTGTATTGTTTGTGGTTGCAATACTTGTTATATTACCCGTAATTATTGTACTGACCAGCTGTGAACTAAACATGTGGCTTGACGACGATCATGATTTTTCGGTAAATTTGAGTAGGCTCGGGTATCAATCTATAATTTGTTGCTTTAAAATGGAGTTTGGTTATTTTGTTGATATCCCCTTTACTTATCTTTCTGTTGTTTTGTATATTTGAACTCTTTTCTTTTATCACCTTGCATACTTGGTACATTTCTGTACTGACTCCCTAGTATAGGTGTTCATTTATGCCTGCAGGTGTTGAACATCATGCAGATCGTGATCTTCCTTGTTGAGTTGAGTTCTTGACAATTGGTAAGCTCCAGCTTGTTCGTAGTTACCCTTTAAGATATCTTTTGGTTTGTGTATATATTGGGTGTATCGGGGCCCAGCCCTGATCGTTATTAAATTGTTAAACTTTGTAGAGGCTTGTAAATTCGTGATGAGTTGGTAGTTAACCAACTCATTAGGCTTTTAAACATGAGATTTTTCTTGGTTTTCAAGCCATTTGAGAGGATTTTATGCTCATTCTCTTTAGTTTTTTGCAGGTATTCAATTTAAGGAGAGAAAGTAAGAACTTGGACAAAAGCATGGAATCAAAGAAGAGGACTAGAGCTTTACCGAATGGGACCGGCACTCCACCGGATGGAGCCGATGAAACACGGGCTGAAACGCTGGAGCATACTGGACACAAGTTGAAGGTGCACCGGTAGAATACGGGACATCACCTCTGAACCGCCAGTGCTAACGTCGGCCAAACCCAGAGTCAGTGCCCCCTACTTGCGATGCAGTGGCACTCTGTGGATGGGCACCGGTGGAACACCAGTGACTAGCAAATGAGGCCACCTTCAGGAGGCAAAATCATCCAAAACGGAACTTGAGGAGCATTTTTAACCTATTTCTGTACATTCTCTAGAAAGTACCAATTATTTCATTCCCAATTTGTAGAGAATTATAGACAGAAATATTGAATAGGTTTTTCTTCTTCTTCTTCTTCTTCAAGGTAAAAACCTCCATTGTAGATAATTGTGAGCTTGAAATTAACACTTAATGATGAATGTTATGATTTTAATTGTTAATATAATTTTGCATTTCTCATCAATGAGTAGCTAAATCTCTTTGTTAGGGGTGCGCCTGATTAGGGTTAAATTGGATTGGGTGTGCTAGATTCATCTTAGAGTTACTCATTTAATATAAATATATTGTTTTCTCCCAATTTATAATTCAATTACTCATAGTTGCAAATTTGGGTTGTGTCTACTTACTATACTTTTTCTTGAAAAAAGGAAATTAAGTATGGGTGAGAAAGCAATAGTGGGTAATTGGGTGTTGATTTTGTGGTGTTAGGCTAGAGATAGCTAAACCTCATAATCATTCACCCATGAGAGATTTGAGTCTAGAAATAGCCGAAATCTAAACCAATTCTTAATGGATATACTGTTTCGGACCTTGGGGCTTGAGAAAACCCAAGCTAAAAGGCACCCAAGTGGTTGAAAAACATCGGGTGCCACCTCGTTCATGACTATTTTTATTTATGAGTAACAATTCGATTTCCTAGGCAATTCCAATTCAATTTATTCCCCATTCAAAAACATACCCTAGATCTTGCTCACATTTTTAATTCAAATTGGTTATCTTGTTGATTGATCGATAGTTCCTTTTACATTTTAATTGTAATATTTTGCACCCCCAAATTTTTGCTTGTTTGTTTTCAATACATTGATGATTCTTAGTTTGAATTGATAGACAACTTTTATTCCATCTAAGTACTATTCCCTATGGGATTTGACCTCGACATCCATCGGGTATATTTGTTTTGCCAACGACTGTTTACACTTTCTTCATGAGGAGTGGATTTGGACTTTATCAAAAATGGCGTTGTTGCCGCAGAATAGGATTAGATAGCCCCTAGTTGATTGTTGAGTTGAATGATTTTAGCATCTTGTGTTTTGTTTTTACAATTTTAGAGTGTTGTTAGTGTGATAATGAGCCCCTTTGAAAGGCTAATTCAAAACGCCAAAGGGGCATCTTATGTTGAATCTCATCGATTGATGGATGAAATATGGAGGAGGGAGGAGACAAAAGACGTTGTGTTGATGGTAGTGATGAAGAAAATCGAGTTGTTAGCCACTTGTATGATGGGTTTTCATATGAGGTATCAACAATCCAACCAACGCTATTGGTATCCTTGGAATGAAAATCAAGGTCGGGACTATGTTTGTACAGCTAAAACGAGTAGTCATGGAGTGAAGAGTCCTTCTCATCCCGAATTGAAAGCATGCTTGAGGTTGTGCTTGAGAGAGTTGTTTCAATGTATTCTGGGATTCAGGATCTGCGAAGTGATCTCTTGGACCTTTTGACCTCACTCAAAAGGTGAAGGACCATGAAGTGTCCATCAGAATGTTAGAAGACAAAATGAACTTGTTAGCATCTCAAATGACAACCTAAAAGGTGATGAAGGAAGAAAAGTCCCCACCACTCCCAACCAATACAGAGGAAGAAGCCATAGAATGGGGGGTTGAAGAAGAAATTTTGAAAGAAACGTTCTAAAGAATTCTCTTGAACAGTGGGGGGGTTGGAAGAGGTGTGTCATGTTAGCAAAAAGTTGGCAACCTACTCCTTTCAACCAAAGAAACTAAACTTGATCTTGACCTCAAGAATTGGACAACTCCACCATCACAACCATCCATCATTTCACCACCATTCTTAGAGCTCAAACCATTACCTGCCCCATTTGCAGTATGCATATTTGGGGGCAAATGAGACACACCTGGTGATTATCTCATCAAGATCAATAACCAACAAGTGGAAGCTCTTCTAGAAGTCTTAATGAAGCATATTCGAGCATCAAAGACATTTGAATTCACCAATACAAGAGGTAGTCAAGAAAGAAATTGTGAAATGGTTAGATGCGGGAGTTGTGTACCCAATAGCTGATAGAAGTTGGGTAATCCTAGTCCAATGTGTGCCGAATAAAGGGGAATTACAATGGTGCCAAACAAGACGAATTAAATGATTGCAAAACGTCTAGTTACTAGATGGAGGGTGTGTATGGACTACTGCAAGTTAAACTCATAGCCAAGAAGGATCACTTTCTAGTCCCATTCATTGACCAAATGATAGATAGCTTAGTTGGGAAAGAATATTATTGTTTTTTGGATCGATATTCAGGCTACAATCAGATTTCTATTGCTCCAGAAGATCAAGAGAAAACCACATTTACATGTCCTTACGGAACTTTTGTATTTAAGAGGATGTCCTTCGGCCTTTGCAATGCTCCAGCAACTTTCTAGAGGTGTATGCTGTGAATATTTTTAGACATGGTAAAGGAAACTATGGAAGACTTCATGGATGACTTATCGGTTATGGAAAATTAATTTGAAGACAATTTGGTTCACCTAGAAGAGGTGTTTAAAAGATGCGAGGAAACGAACTTGGCACTTAATTGGGAAAGTGTCACTTTATGGTAAAAGAAGGTATTGTTCTGGGCACAAGGTTTCTGAAAAGAGATTGAGGTAGACCAAGCTAAAATGAAGGTCGTTGCTCATTTACCTCCGCCAAAACCAGCGAAAGGCATTAGGAGTTTTCTGTGTCATGTAGGATTTTACCATCGTTTTATCATAGACTTCTCCATGATAGAACATCCTTTATTCTGATTGTTGGAAAAAGATGGAAAATTTAATTTCGATGAGGATTGTATGACGGCTTTTATGGAATTGAAAGAGGAGTTTGTATCCGCTCCAATCATCACCGAACCAGACTGGTCGAAACCCTTTGAATTGATATGTGACAGTGGTGTAGAGTTAGGGTAAGTTCTTGGAAAGAGGAAGGAAAAGATTTTTCACCCCATTTATTATGCCAACAAAGCCTTGAATGATTCACAAGCAAACTACACAGTGACAGAACAAGAGCTGCTCGCAGTAGTGTTTGTGTTTGAAAAGTTTTGAGCATACTTGCTAGGGACCAAGGTCATGGTGCACGTGGACCATGTTGCACTTAGATACCTAATGACCAAAAAATATGCTAAATCTAGGCTTATTAGGTTGGTCCTTTTGCTCCAAGAATTCAATTCTAAAGTAAAGGATCGGAAGGGATGCGAGAATCAAGTGGCTGACCATCTATCTCACCTAGAGAAAAATGGTAAGTCAGGTGTACATGACAATATTAATGATTACTTCCCTAACGAGCATATTTTGGTTTCATCCCATGAATTAACACCTTGGTTCAAAGATTTCTCTAATTACTTGGCGCACAACATCAGTCTCGAAGGATTAACCTTTCACCAAAAGAAGAGATTCATGCATGATGTTTGAAAGTTTTATTGGGACGACCCACACCTCTTCCATAGTTTTGTTGATGGTATAATTCATTGATGTGTTCCATAGGTTGAAATGGTGAAAATCCTCAAGGCTTGTAATTCGTTACCGGTCGGAGACCATTACGGGAGTGTTAGGACAGCAGCAAAAGTGCTACAATATGGATTTTATTGGCCTACTCTCAACCAGGATGCCTATGACTTTGTTAAGCAGTGTAATTGATGTCAACGAATAGGAAGTATTTTTAGGCAACATGAGCTGCCTTTTACACCAATCCTAGAGGTTGAATTTTTTTTATGTATGGGCAATTGATTTTTTATGGGGCCTTTTGTGAGATCTTATAGAAACACTTACATTCTGGTGGTCGTTGATTATGTATCTAAATGGGTGGAAGCTATGGGATTGCCGAACAATGAGGGGAGGCGCATGACAACCTTTTTGAAGAAGCATATCTTCTCATAGTTGGCACCCCTAGAGCTATCAGCAGTCATGGAGGATCACATTTTTGTATATGATTGCACAGTGCCTTGCTAGCAAAGTATGGCGTGAAGCACAAAGTTGCTACCCCTTATCATCCTCAGACCAGCGGTCAAGAAGAAGTGTCCAATCGAGAAATCAAGTACATCTTTACTAAAATAGTCAATGTCAATAGAACAGACTGGGCAAGGAAACTTGATGACGTCGTATGGTCCTACCGAACCGCATATAAAACGCCAATTGGAATGTCCAATATCAATTGTTCTTTGGAAAAGCTTTCCGTTTACTAGTGGTGTTGGAGCATAAGGTCGTGTGGCCCTTGAAGAGTTTAAACCTTGAATTGGGGAAGGCCATTCAAGGGCGAGTGGAAAATCTCAATGAGATGAATGAGTTCAGGATGAGGGCCTTGAAAATGCTGCAATATATAAAGCCCAAAAAAGTACTACCAAGATCGGAAAATTTGGCAAAGGGAATTTACCCCGGAAGAGCGGGTACTACTCTTCAACTTGAGGTTGTTCCCCAAGAAGTTTAAATCTATGTGGTTAGATCCTTTTAAGGTGTCTTAAGTTTTTGAGAATGGAGCTGTTGATATTGAAAGAGATGGTCGGCTGAGATTCAAAGTGAATGGCCAACGAGTAAACAAATATTTGGGAGTATCGGCAGAAATAAACATGGTGGAAGTTGCATACCTTGATGAGCCGTAACAAAACACCTTTCTCGTGCCACGATGTTAAATAAGGCGCTTCTTTGGAGGAAACCAAAGTGTTTTCATGTTTGATGCTTTGTTGTTTTGTTGATTTTGTTTTGTAGGAAGAATGGATGAAGAATAAGTTAGAAGAAAAATAGAGTACTGGTGGCGCAATACCCATGAAATGCAGGTCCTCAAACATGAAATGTCGCTCACACACAGGTGGAGTCCAAAATATGAGGAAAAAAAGGAGAGAACTGGTGCCCAACCGGTGAAACACACGTTCACCGTGGGTTCAACCAGTTAACCTGGGAAATGAATTATGAAATGCGGCCCATCGGCGGAATGCAAGTGACAACCCGCGAACCGCCGGTCAGCCGCAACATTCAAATAGTGAACTGGGCACAAGTAGAGGCCACCTTCCTCTAAAGAGGCAAAACACCGGTACCCACTGACGGCCGCCGATTTAGCGCAGGTAAAGATACATATGTCATTTAAAATCTTGACCGACCCATTGACCGACTAGACCCATAGCTTTTAAAATCGTTCAAACTTTCTATTAAATCCCCACAAACCCTTCATTTTCACTTTTCCACTTTTCCAACAACTCAATTTCCCATAAAATTTTACCTTCCCAACCTCCCACTATTAAATCCTCCTTCTCATCACCTAATCACTCTCCCTCTCTACAGCATATAAAATCCCAACTCCTATTTCTTTCATTTCATCTCACCTCACACACTTCTCACTAAGCAAAAGCATCCCTCATTGTTGAAAGAACCATTTGTGGTTAAGCCACCAAGTTCAAATATAGTTGTTCATTGTTCTCATTGCTCAATAGGCATATGTCCTTGTGCTCTTATATTGCTTATTATTTGAAAATGAGAGTTTAAAAAATTAATCATGCTAGATTTAGAATTTTCCTTACCCATATCTCCCATTTCCCATATTGTGCTTTTCTATTTTTGTATGATTCTCATAGTGTGTGTTTGCTATATTAGTTGGGGGTGAAGTCTCAATGACTCCGAGCGCTTCAAATGACGATATGCCCGATGATAGAACGGGTGACGTCATTCTTAAGGGTGTATCATCATTTTTAATTTTTTTGTGTTTCTTGAAAGAATTGATCATGATATGGGGTGAGTTTGGTAAATCATGAAATTTATAGGTTTTTGTTGACTGGGTTGATTTTTGTTGATGTTGATACAAGTGTTGCACTGGTGAGTCACTGGTCATCACCGACGAAATGTAGGCTAAATCGTAGGTCTAGGGTCAGAGCTTCAGGCCACTTCCTAGATCCACGATTCACCTTCATTTCATGGGTTGAGACCGGCAAAATGCTGGTGAAACATCAATAAGAAATCTTTGTGCCCAGTAGTCTACCCAAGCTAACGGCTCAGCTGCAACTCACGGGTTTATACCGGCGTTTTGCAGTTGTAACGCCACACCACTAGTACCTATTTTTGATGTTTCAACTTTTTTTCATCCAATTCTGAAATTTTTATTTCAAGATTAGTTTTCTATGTCTTTTACTTTCATATTATTCAATACCCAAAAAGAGGAACAAGTGGCACTAACATTTATTTGCAGCATCATGTCCGCCTCTCGATAACGTGGCAAAGGGATAGCTCCAATAATTGATGCCACCACTCCAGGTGTAGAGTCCGATGAAGAAAAGTGGATTGATCAACTCCATTTTGGGCTTTATTATGTTCAGTGTAAGGAGAACCGGTCTATCACTGCAGAAGATCGATTTGAGGTTGACTCCTTCAAGGATGACTTTCCATACATTTATGATCAATTTCAAATTTGCGATTGAGAGCCTCTCACAATGCCCTTGTATCCTTATTTTCCCAAGCCGGTGAGGGAGTTTTATGCCTCTTATAGAGCAAGACAGGACATGTTGAAGAATAAGGGCGGAGTGGATAAGATGACATGTCTAGCATCTGTGTTGATACGGGGCCAAGAAGTTCCCATCACCCCAGAAGAAATCAACTCTGTTTATTGGGCTTACCCAGTTCGGCCAATTCAAGATTTTAAAAGAAAATTGGATGACAAAGATGATCAATTTTAGTGGGTGGCCAAGATAATTGTTGTGGGTCAACCGCATTGGGCTATAATAAAGAAAGTGATTCACCAGCATGATCTAAAATTTGAAGCACGAATGTGGCTTGATTTGGTTTGTGCTCATATCATTCCTTCCAATAACACAACGCATATTCCCATTGAGACCACAATCTTCGTGGCCTACATCATGGATCGAAGGCACATAAATGTGGGGGAGATTATTGCTGATCAATTCAAAAGGAAGGCTAGGCAAAAAGAAATTTATATGCCCTATATTGTTCTCATCAGTCTGCTTTGCCTGCGTGCCAATTGTCCCCTATTCAGTCCATTGGATAAAATAGTAAGGGTTGAGGGAGTGATTACTTTGGCCATTAAGACAAAAAAGGATGCCCCAAGTTCAAAACTCCCCAAGTTGTCCATCGAACAACAACTCCTTCACCTTTAATATGTCATGAATATACAGTAGTTTCACCACCAACGAACAGGGCTCCATCACCACCTGTAAAGTGTATTCTAAAGTTGGTGCATATGGACTAGGCTCATGATGTTCAATTTTTGAAATTGGCCAAGGCAATTCCATCTATGATTAAACAAGCCTTCAAAAGAGAAATGAGACCTGTAATTGAATAATTGGGAGGCCTATGTGTAAGAGTGGATGTGTTGGAAAATGAAGTGGCAGCCATAATGAGAGAAATTGATAGTCACAAGGAGATGTTGTCGTCGAAAATATTGATTTGAACACAACGGCCCCTAAGGAGGCTTAACCATCAAGTATTAGAAGTCAATTGGATGAATGGTATATGGGCTATGATAGCCCGTCTGAAGTGATATCAGATGAGGAGATATACCACAGCAGACCACCCCGCCTCAGGATGCCCACTATCTATGAAGTGAATCCATTTTGTTAGCCTTGTGGGGTGGATGGGACTTCCTATCATGAGAATAGAACTCTTCTAGACCACTGGGAAGTATCATCACTGGGCAAGCCACTCATACTTCCACCTGACCCGCTGATGCCCTCCACATTTGAGACTACTTCATGGTATTTTGATGAGGTCACCTACTCACTGATACATCATTCCGCTCGCTAGATCTGTTAGGGATTCTTCTTACCCTTGTTTTTTCTTCATTTTTTCATTGAGGAAAATTTAATTTGTCAGTTCGGGGTGGAGGTGTGCTCTTTTCTGTGTGGATTATGTCTACCTTGTCGGTTTGTGGAAATAAATGAAAATCTTTTGTTAACTTGTTAGTGCCATTAATTGGGTCTGTTTTAAATTGAAAAATATTGTTGACCCATTTTTAATTATCTCCATTTATTTATAGTAGTAGTGAAAAAACTCCAAGGATTTTCTTTATACCACAGTTCTTTTCCAAGGAGCGATTTTCTTTTCTTTTCCTTTATTGTCAAACCGGGTGGAATTTCCCAATGATGGATTCAGAGGTGACTTTCCTAAGGGAAAATTTCAAGTTTAAGTTCTTTTGAGTCAATGATTGCAATGGCTTTCAAGAGGTTCCACCAGAAAAAATAATTTAAATGGCATGGCTGTTGAAAAAAAATTAATTTTGAAAAAGAATGGGGAATTTGAATTTGAGAGTTGAGTACTCTTTTGTCATTAATTACACATTTTTTTGGCTTATTGATTCTCATGATTTCTTGTTTTATTACTATTGATGTGTTGATGAAAATGGTGTGAACCCCTTGGAGGGTGATGCTTTGTTGGAAAGGTTTTAGTCTAATTCTCTTGCATGAACAATTGTCTAGAACTTGCCCCAAGTGTGATTCAAGGTGAAATCCTTGATGTAGTTGCACTTGGAAGATGATTTTAGGTTTTCTTTTGGATAGCTACTTTACCCATATGACCTCCGTGAGCATGAACCCTTTCTAGCCAATGTTGAGCGTTTAAGACTTTTCATTGAAAACCACATTACAAGCCTATTACCTCTTTCTTAATCCCTCTTTGGCACCCATCGTCCCTAGTGCTTTTTGTGAGAATAAATACAAAAATAATGCTTGAAGTCCCCAGAGAGTGGGAATGGAAAAGGGAAAGATGAGGCAAAATCCTAAGTTTGGGGGTTGCAAAATGAAAAATGGGAGAAATGATGTGAACTTCAATGTGTGGTAGCACCATATTACGAAAAGAATGAAGGAAGTTTTTGGGTGAAAAGAACTGAATTGTAAAAAGGTGTTGCATCTTGATCAAATGAGATGAAAAGTATTTATTAAGCAGAGATAAGGAGGGATTTTGTTTCAAAAGTGAAAATTTTGTTCAAGGACAGATAAGGTGAGGGTGATCTCAAAAGAAAATGGAATATGCAATGAGATTCACAAAAAGGTCATTAGGGAGGTTCTAGTCACTATAACTAAAAAGTCATCCTACCTTTACCCCTATTTTAAATCATGACCTCCAAGTCCTAATTTATTTAAGTGTAGCGACTCTACATTAGTGGTGAGTTACATGAAGGGCAAGCCTATGGGTCAAGTTATGTGCAAGAGAATCTCTTTGTGAAACTGAGTGTATCTGTTTCATTCTATAATACCTTGAGTGAAAATTTCTTGATAATTAAATGGGATTCTCTCTTGTTGTGAGTAGCATCACCTCCTAGGATAACATGCTTGCACGTGCCAAAAGATATTGAGACAAGACTGTAGTGAGCTTGAAGACAAACTTTGAATGTGAATTTTTAATAACTTAAGATGTAATATAAGCCTGTTGTGAACAATAATGCCCTTTTTTTGAATGAAGGAATCAAATGTGAATCATGCCAATTGATTGTGGTTATCTCTTAAGGAATTTGCATAGAGTGTTGAGTCTCCTCTTTTC
The DNA here is from genome assembly GCA_018107945.1 of Datura stramonium. Taxonomy (NCBI): domain Eukaryota; kingdom Viridiplantae; phylum Streptophyta; class Magnoliopsida; order Solanales; family Solanaceae; genus Datura; species Datura stramonium. Next base: position 130,361 of record JACEIK010002532.1, read on the forward strand.
TTTTATGTTGGTGAGTGATCTTTGGGTTGTCTAGGTTGTAGTGGTCCATTGTGCATAATCTTAAGTAGAATGACATGCTTATTCCTATATTTAAGATATAAAGAATTTCATTACTTGAGGACAAGCAATGGTTCAAGTTTGGGGGTTTAATAAGTTGGTAATTTACAAACTCATTAGGCTTTTAAACATGAGCTTTTGTTTGGTTTTCAAGTCATTTGAGAGGATTTTATGCTCTTTCTCTTTAGTTTTTTTGCAGGTATTTAATTTAAGGAGAGAAATCAATAACTTGGACAAAAGCATTAAATTAAAGAAGAGGACTGGAGCTTTACTGGATGGGACCGGCTCTCTACCGGATGGAGTCAGCGAAACGCCGGCTCAAATGCAGGAGCATTCTGGACCAAAGTGGAAGGTGCACTAGCGGAACGCGGATAAGCACTTGTGAACCACCAGTGCCAATGCCGACCAGACCTAGAGTCATTGCCCCCTCACCTGCGATGTAGTGGCACTTCGCGGATGGGCACCGGAAGAACACCGGTGACTCACAAGTGAGGCCCCCTTTAGGAGGGCAAAATCATCTAACACGAAACTTGAAGAGCATTTTTTACCCTATTTTTGTACATTTTCTAATGTACTAATTATTCCATGGAGAGAGTTGTAGAGAGAAATATTGAATAGCTTTTTCTTCTTCTTCTTATTCTTCTTCGAGGTAAAAACCTCCATTGAAAACAATTGTGAGCTTGAAATTAACTCTTGATGATGAATGTTATGATTTTAATTGTTAATATAATTTTGTATTTCTCATCAATGAGTAGCTCAATCTCTTCGTTAGGGGTGTGTTGATGATTGGGGTTAAATTGGATAGAGTGTTGCTGGAATGATCTTAGAGTTACACATTTAATATAAATCTGTTGGTTTCTCCCAATTTATAATTCAATTACTCATAGTTGAAAATGTGGGCTATGTCTACTTACTCTATGTTTGCTTGAAAAAGGGAAATTAAGTATGGGTGATAAAGAAATGGTGGGTAACTGGGTGTTGATTGTGTGGGGTTGGGCTATAGATAGCTAAAACCCATAATAATACACCCATGAGAGATTTGAGGCTAGAAATAGCTCAAATCTTACCCAATTCTTTGTCACACCCCGAGCCTACACCCTGGACGTAACACAGTACTTGAAGCCACAAGTGACATCAAGTCAGCCCTTGGTCTATCATACATTGGTATCCCAAATAAAACAGATATAGCAGAAGCTTTGAATTAACAACGTAAAAGCATTTCAGAAAATGAAACTAAAAGGAAACATAAAATTCACATAATCTGAAATCTGAATGTACTCTAAGTCTGAAAGCCTTCTAACTGATGAGTAGCTGGGACAAGCCCCCTGCTAACTCTAAGTATAAATAAACCTGTAAGATAATGAAATAGGGCCCTCAAATGATGAGGACTTACACTTCAACTGCAACTGAGGAGGATCCGAAACGTGGCTGCTAACGTTGCTGAATCTGAGAACCTGCAGCTATATCATGAAAAGATACAACATAAAAGTATGTGTCTGTACTTTGAATGTACTGAGTAAGTTGAAGAAAACATATCTGAACATAAAGTATGAACTGAAATGAAAGGCAATGACCAATAGGTATGTTGAACTAAACTATTGATGTAAACTAAAATGGTAATGATGACCCTGTCTGATGGTCAAAGACATGCCCTAAGTCTGAAATACTGAATTTGAGAGACCACACTGAACTGATCTGAACTGAACTGAACTGAACTGTCAAAAATTGAGACTGAACTGAACTGACTAGTGGGAGAGTCTCTAACCAACATATAACCACGTGAGCTAGACGTGGAGTCCGATGTATACACCCCACCGGTAGGACTCAATATACCTTGCTAGGGTATAAATGCATGAACTGGGTGACCACAAATATCTGGGGCCAATCAGGCCAAGTAATACTGCAACCTATGCTGGCAACGTAGTTTTTGGAACCTGGGTGCGTTGGAACCCCGGCCCGCTCGGTGCTAAGTCCTACTCCCACTGAAAAACCTAAACTGAACTACTAGGCTGATAGCTCGAAACTGGGGTCCAAGATTAGTCAGGGGACTATAATTGAAAGTACCCTGAGAGCCTTATCGGACCAGATTCTGAAACTGAGTTTTAGACTGATCAGAGTTGCTTATCTAGAAGCGTCGTAACCATCTAAGAACAACTAAAATCTGAACTAGGGTCCTTAGGCTAGTCAGAGCTACATAACTAAAATGTCATGACTGCCTAAGTGGACTAATAACTAAATTCTAAATCTGATTCTAATAACTGAGAGGCACCACTGACACATAAGGAAAAGACTGAAGTCAAACTGATCAGTTGACACTTTCTGAATAGTGCTGAAGAAACTCTACGTTCTAACTGAACTAAACTACTAAGCAGCTAATAGAGAACACAACTCATTCCAATAAAATGGGAATTTCATAATATGTCGAAATTTGAAGAATTTAAAGGGATCTTATCCAACAAGGGTAAAATCATTCTCCTCATTGAAATAATTGCTCACATTTATTTATAATAAAAATTACTAGGATATTCATCCTAAAACACACTTTGCAAAATAGATGGAATTTAATACGCAATAATCTTTACTCGAAAACTTAGGGCTGTAAATCATCTTGGCAAGAACAACAACAATTTACTTATGAATTTATAAAGATCATATGAATAATAAACATGGAAAATACCCCAATTGAAATTAATAAAAACAAACTTCATATTCAAAAATATCAAGGCTAAACTGATAGGGAAATTATGGGAGGATATTGGGGGACATTTGGAAAGGACAATTCCCTTGTTGAATTCCCACAAACCTGGCTAAGAATTCCCTGAAGAAGAAGACCTGAACTGTTGCGATGAAGGAAGAACCCTAAGCTTGCTTGAAGGATTCTTGAGAGGATGAGGAATGAACCATTTTTCTCCACTAAAAGGTCTAAAATTATTCTTAAAACGATGTGGTTTAAAGCTTGGGAGAGTAGGAAATTACTAAATAGCCCTTAGGAATTCACTGGGAAAAACTACCAGGTGACCCTAACGGGTGACTTAGCGGGTCTTGGTGGCTGACCATGACTCGTGGTCACTCCCATCAGGTACACTACCTAGGCTCATCAGTAGGTCACCACGAGGGACCTAATAAGTCGTGGTCACTGACCATGACTCATGGTCACCAGTTGTGGACCACACTAGCTCACTGCTAAAGATTAAATGCTAAGTTGGTAACGAGTCACCTAACGAGTCGTTGCCACTAAATATGACTCGTTGTGACACTCGTTAGGTACACTAGCTATAAACTTACTCGGGCTGGTAACCGGGGACAAAATGAGTCTTTACTGGGGACCACGACCCATTGCCCCCACCCGTCAAGTACACTGATCCACTAATAAAATTCTCAACCCAGGCCTGACCACGAGTGACTTAATGGGTCATGATCAGTGACCACGACTCATGAAAACCATCGT
>JACEIK010002532.1:186951-200777 GCA_018107945.1 Datura stramonium
GCGAACTAATACCATAATTGAAAACCTCACTAATTAAATATGTTGTCCATGCTATGCCTGATTAATTAATGAACTTGGAAAGGAAGAAAATAGTTTTCTAGAAGTAAAATCTTACAAGATTTTGGTTAAAATAAACTGGTCTTCTAGAAGGAAAGTTTAACTATTACTTGGAAACAAAGATTCCTATACGTTTTGGGACTAAGGTTTTATACCCTAAAACGTGGTTATAAATATGATTCTCTTCCTCCATGAAATATGATGGAAAAACTTTTGACCTTTCTGAGAAATAGTATTTTCCCACACAAGTATCCCCTACTCGGAGATTTTTGAGGTTGTAGCAGAAGATCGCAGACATGGAGAACACATTGGACGATTTATGCAATAGCTTCAAGAGGATTAATTTGCGATTACTCTTCAAGCGATAAATATCGATTTTATGTTTGATTAAAATCTGTGTTTATGTGTTACCTATATTACATACAAGTATAATCCTAAATTTGTTTGTTTTCGTTGCGTATGTCTGTATTCCAACATTTGCATATCCAATAACAATAGCAAATACATTAGTATGAAGTTTTTTTCATCAAGAATGGGCTAACCCTTGCATTTTGATTTATCAACTGCAGTCATAATTGCGAATCTAATTGCAGTTGGAGACTAATAGAGTGTACAGTTTTGAGCAAAATCGCAATGCCTCTTGGGGGGAGCAAGGCATTAAGGTACCTGAGATGATGTTAAATATCAAATTTAAGTTCTCTAAGAAGAAAAGTCATGTAGTGAAAATTCATTACAGGGCCGATATTGCCAGGCTTTAATTTGCCTAGACTTATGAAGTGTGGGCTCATGAATAAAAAATATGCTATGGATGGTGAATCCTTAAAACTCATTTTTGTTCCTTTGAAATAGAGTCCCGCACTGACCATGGGGGATGCGTTAATTTATCCCAAGATAGTTGTTGGAAGGACATGAGCAACTTCAAAAGTGACATTTTTAAAGATCTTTAAATTGACAAGAATCATGAAGACACCACCCTCATCCTTTACTGTTTGGTCTTGATATTTTGCAGGACCTTTACAATCACATACCACAGTCTTGCTTTTAACATCAGTGTCTTCCAACAATTTCGATTCACATTGGGCTATATATTGATTTTTAACAAAGAAAATATAGAGAAATATCAGAAAAAACTTAGAGAGAAATACTGACAAAGCAGTCAAAGAGAATTATTTATTAATAACTCAAATACATACATTTATAGCTGCAATTTCTAACTGTCAATCATCCAAAAATCAATTTTTTTGATTGAAAATATGTTGCCACAAATAAGTGGTCTTCTTCTTCTTCATTAGCGATTTGGACATCTTCTTCGTATTTTTGAGATTTTCTTTTACATATCACAATTTCATGACTAAGTTGGTTGCAGATCTTGCACTGTGCATCTGACCTCTTCCAATATTTAAATTGACACAGTACCGAAAAGGTGGGATAATCTTTTCTTGAATTATTATCCTTTCTTTGAGTCTTGTGGTTGGCTGCTAAAGCTCCGTCAATCATGCCATCCTGCCTCACAAGCCTCCTTTGTTCTTGTGCCTGCAATATATTTAGTAATTCATCCAAGGTAATCTTGGACAGATTTTTGTGTTTTTTAAGGTAATTATAGATATTTCATATCGTTCTGGCACTGTAACAAGAATTTTTTCAATAATTCTTGAATCTTTAAATTTAGTGTCAAGCAATCTTAGTTTGTTTACTATGCCAAGAAGTCGGTCCGGGTGCTTTTTGACAGTCTAAGATTCCTTCATCTTTTGCAATTTGAATTTCCTTATTAAATTCAACACCTTCATGCCTCGTACTTTTTCATTTTCTGTGTATTCTTCCCTCATGTAATCTCAAATTTCTTTTGCTGATTTAAGAGTTATAACTCTCAAAAAAAATTATTGTAGGCATACCAATAAATAAAGTTGCTTTTGCCTTTGATTTTCTAATTTTTTTTCTTTTCAATTTTTGATCTGGGCCACCGTGGGATCGTTGGGCAACAGAAGAACATCATAATCCTCTTCAACGGCCTCCCAAAGATCTAAAACGTCAAGATAAGTCTCCATTCTTACTTCTCAAAGATGGTAATTTTCACTATCTAAGACAAGAGGAGCTACTTGAGAAAAATTATTTTCAGAATTCATCTCACTCATAAAATTCATCTCACTCAAGAAAATGGCTCTGATACCAATTGTTGATTTTTAACAAAGAAAATATAGGAAATAACAAAAAAGAATTTAGATAGAAATACTGACTAAAAAGTAGAAAAATATTCTACTGACTTATCTACAAAGAACTACCTCCTAAATTTAAACTAACAAAGTAAATTTAAAATTTTAAAAGTTAACTACTAATAGATTTACTGTAAATCTTTTAAATATAATGTAATATCTATTTTATTTCTATAATATTCTGAGACATATTATCAACACTATCTCTTGATTGTATATAATAGGCATACTAAGAAAAATTGAGGTATAGGAAAAGTTTTTAGGTTAGACAAGTAACTCTCCATCATATGATTTCTCATTTGCTAATACGATTGTTGCTATTATCTTTCTATCATGGATTCTAACACCAAGTGTGGGAATTTAAAGTGTCTTATTACATAGAGTAGATATTGCCTACACCATGGTTATCATCAAAGGTGATCACCATAATACCTTTATACATTGCAAGAAAAAAATCAAAAGTGATATTGTTATCATAAAACTTTGCAGAAGGTAAACCAAGGGAGAAAAGAGAAAGCACATCTATTTTATAATCTATCGTAACCAGTATGACATCGTTTGAAAAATCACATTTTGTACACACCTTGCACAAGAAAATGTGGGCAAAAGGGGTCTTACCAAATATTGTATCATTGATATTGCCAAATATATATGCATTAACAATAAAATTGTCAGCAATCATGCTTGAAGATGCATGACACAACCTTCCTCATCAAATGGATTTGTAGAGCCACTTAAAAAGCTTCTCGTATCAATGAGCTTCTTGTTACATGTTATGTTTTCACATTTTTTTTATTTTGTCCATGAAGAAGTCATATTTTTGTCATAGATGAGAGCTAACATAGTGTAATCCCCGTGTTAGAATCTTAATTATCCCAATATCTTTTCAAATGTCAATGTTTTGCATACTTTTTTAACTATGCACATATTATTATATTCATGCAAAAATAGAACCCCAAGATGATGGTTTTGAATGAAAAAAATGCACAATACTTGCACATGACTCATTTTTTTTTTAGCTTTTTTAAGAATTATAATATCATATTAATTCACTTATTTATTCATTTTGGTAAGTAGAACTAATCAAGTATTAAATCTTTAATATTCATACAAGCCAATTTGATAATGTTTATGATAATATTTATTATTATTTTTGCATATTTTATGCAAGATGAAACCCTAAGTTAATTAAAATGTGATTAATTAATAATCATCCATTCTCATTAATTAGTAAAGTAAAAATGTCATGATTATATGGCTTCTATTTCAATTCCAAGATAATTCAAAATACAGTAAAATAAATCAAATCAAGTATGGAGAGATATACAAAGTCGATGTGGAACATTTAGTGACTTTGGTTGACAAATGTTGTTATTTTAATTTGAGAAATTGAACTCTTAACAACATGATTTCTAGAAATCCATGATATCAATCCCTAAACAAAACGTTCAGAAATTTCACTCATTCGGGTGAAGGATATTATATATTCATCTTGGTGAACACAAGCTTGATAAGCTCAACAATAGAATGAACTCTTGGAATTTGAGTGATGCTAACATAAGTAGAGTTTATGTTAACCTGGGGAAAAATATCATTTATAGAAGAAAAAAAATTTAACCGAAAAAAAAAGATCATTTTTAGAAAAAATATTTAACCTAGGGCTGATAATGTCAGGATTTAGTATTCCTGGACTTACAAAGTTTGGACCCCTAGATGAAAAATTTCATGAATGGTGCATTATTAAAGCCTATCTTTGTTCCTTTGAAATGGATCGCCCCTTCCTACGTGGAGAATAAATTTATGTAGGCTTCAAAAATTGTAGTTGAAATGATAAGAATCATGGTGACACCACTTGCATCTTTTACCGCTTGGACTTGATAAGTTGCATATTCTTTATCATTATCACAAATCACAATCTTGTCTTTAAGATCAATGGTTTTCAGCAATTCTAATTCACATTGGGCCTTCTCTTGATTGTACATGATAAAACATATCAAGAAAAATAAGATACAAGGGAAGTCTTTAAGTTAGACAAGTTACTCAGCATCATATACTTTTCCATTTTCTAGCACGATTGTTGCAATTTTATCATTTTTATTAAATAAATTTTATTGATGTGAGATGTGTGTGCACTACGCAATAAGTTTCTAAACACATATAGAGCACTTTAACATATTGACAAAAATCAACCAGGTCTCATCATCAATATTTAATTAGTTTGCGATAGATGGATTAATTGATCCTTAAATAACATCGCTTCCTAAAAGTTTCATAGTAGAAAATGAAATTAGAATAATATTTTACTGATTTTCCATGATTCATGACTAGTAAAATTAGACTTATATGGAAAACTACAACATACTGAAATTTCAGTCATACATTTTATATTCATTAAACATTAATAAAAACATAAGTTAATTTCATTGTCGTGGCAATAGAAGAAACTTCATTTCTTGAGCGATTACACCGAAGTGTGCATTATGCATTTAAGCTCGTGTGAACTGGAATACATATAACATGAACTAAAATATGATAGTTACTTTATCTGAAAAATAGATTGCATGAGGTTGTAACTTCATATCCAGGAAATAAAGCATGCAACATAAACTTAAACATAAACATAAAGCACACAACATAAACATAAAGAAAGTTTTTGACAGGCACATGACTTGCACATATAGACTCCCACATGCAATTCATACTTGTCAAAAAGTCAAACGCATGAATAAATATTTGTAACACCCCAAAAGTTTTCAAGATTAAAAATCAAGATTTTGAATGTGCTCAGCAGAAAAATCTGCAACATTACCTCAGTACGATTCAATATACGAGCCGTAGGTTGGTAGTACGAATCGTAGGAAGACCCATGGTCCAGATCAGATAAGTTATTTCCCAATCACGAGCCGTAGTATGTGGGTACGACCCGTCGTCAAAAGTCGTAGTAGGTCTTTGGGGTTATCATGTGAATGATTGTACGGGTAATAGTATGACTCGTAGGATGGAGTTACGGGTCATGGTATGAGTCGTGATATGATGGTATGAATCATTGTTTTAGTGGTGGGTGAGTCGTACAAGCAACCAACGACCCGTACTGTTGGTCGTGGTAACTGGCAGTTACAAGTTTTATTTCGTTAGTTTTGGGGAATTTTGATAATCTTCTATGCTTCTAACTCTTAAATGAGGATGTTTTGGGATTCCTTAAGGTCAGATTAAAGAGATTAACCTAGCCTAAATCCTTACTCTCGTCAACATGCTTAGATTAGAATTTCTCTCAAGAAGGAGGTATAGTTCATCACCTCCAACTTCTCAATTCCTCTTGGATCTTCAAGAGAAAGCAACGGATCATTAACCCAAGTATGTCGGACTTCAACAAGGATATCCCTCCATCCTTGTATCCCAAATTTTGATACTAAAATCCAACTTCCTTGATTTTCTAGAAAGCATGATCTAGGGTTCGATTTGTGGATAAATTCTCATATGTCCCCTATGAATTCTAAGACCTATTATGATGGATAGTCATGTATGCTTGTAAAATTAGTTTCAAAATCTCGAATGATGTACTTGACGTGGGATTAGCATGATTAAGGAATTTTCACCATGAATTAGTCTACAATTTCAATTGGGCTTTCATAATTAAATCATACGCTCTTATCATGGAGTTATATCTTTGTTTAAAGTATTGTAAATCACATGGGTTTTGCAAATCTAGAACATATGTCGCATTGTATATGTTAGAACACGATTAGAACTTATGGGCTTTGACCATGTGCAGTATATGCATGTTTTCACTATGATTACGAAGTAAATGTATTGGGTATGAGTTGAACCTATGGTAATGGCATGATTATCGAATTTTCACCGTGATTTAGAGTAAATCTCTAAATGGGGTTTTTATGAATATTCATATGCTTCCACCATGACCTCATTTTACATGTTCAATGGATGAGTTGATTATATGAATTTTCGTAAATCTAGAATATATGAATCAATGTATACATGTAAAGTATGAATTATCCTATGGATCCTACATGAACTGGAGATATACGTCATATGTTATGAACTCAGGATTTGAATATTATGGATGTGTGTAAAGTATGATATGATCCTATAGGTGTTTCGTGACTGTAAAATGTGTGGATTAAATGATGAATTAGAACCATGAGATATGAATTATGATGACAAAACATGAGAATGATCCTTTAGACCATTGGTCTTGTTGTTAGTAGAAAGTAGCCTTAATCAATTATAAATGATTCAGTATGATATTTAGTATGATGTAAACAGTTGAATGCTCATGTCCCTGATCAGCTGAAGTGACTTAGACTAAATGAATAACGTCATACCAGTGACTTCCATGTTCTAGTTAACTGGACTCTCCATAGCCGAGAATGTTTCCCTTAGTCAATCAGGGACTCTCCATAGCCGAGAATGTTTCCCTTAGTAAATCAGGGACTCTCCATAGCTGAGAATGTTTCCCTCAGTTAGTCAGGGACTCTCCATATTTGAGAAATATTCCCTTAGTCAGTTAGGGACTCTCCGTAGCCGAGAATGTTTACCTTAATCAGTCAGGGACGCTCCATAGCAGAGAATGTTTCCCTCAGTCAGTCAGGGACTCTCCATAGCCAATAATATTTCCCTTAATAAGTCAAGGACGCTCCATACAGAGAATGTTTCCCTCAGTCAGTCAGGGACTCTCCATAGCCAAGAATGTTTCCCTTAGTCAGTCAGGGACGCTCCATAGCAGAGAATGTTTCCCTCAGTCAGTCAGGGACTCTCCATAGCCGAGAATGTCTCTCTTAGTGTCCAATATCAATTCTGCTTAGCTCCGCATAATTTCAGATTTCAGTTAAAAGTAGTTAAGCCAGATTCAAATTCAATTATCAACAGATAGTCAGTATAGTGTATGATATCAATTACAACTTTAATTCTCAATAAATGTACATCACATGACCCTTATGCATCATTTTGATTATACTTTGATAAATGTTTTCAAATAAAAGCTTAGTGGTATATATATGTATCTTAGGTAGGGTTTTTGTATTCCAGTGTAGTTGCATGTCAATGTATCTAGTTTACTTCCTTCTTGTATACTTGCATGTTTTAGTTTATTTACGCTTCCTGCATACTCAGTACATTCCAAGTACTGACCACACTCCTTTATGTGGTATATCATTTCATGATATAGATACAGGTCTTCAGACTCAACCTCGTGATTAGATACGCTTCATTCCCTCTCGGCTGCTAGTAGTGAGTCCTCATCTCCCGAGGATGTGATTTGTGTTTATATTTTCTTTATGTTTCAGTTTTCAGACATTAGGAGTAAGCTGGGGGCTTGTCCCAGCAACTCGTCAGTTTAGTAGAAGGCTTTCAGACTTGTCTAGATAGATTCAACGCTGTATCAAAGTATTGTTACAATTATACTTATGGTTTCTATTAGACCCTTGCAGTTAGCTTCCGCTTATTTATGTTGTTGGTTGTTTCTATTGCTAAGTGATATGCTATGATTATGTCATGGGTCGAATTGGAGCCTTTCGGGGTTTCTTGTCCCATGTTACGGCTAAGGTGTAAATTGGGGTCATGAAAAACTTGGTAATAGAGAAAAGGTTTAGAGTGTCCTAGGATATCTGAAAGCTGCGTTAAGTAATGTCTTTTTCATGGGTGTGAAGCGTGCCACACTTATGACGAAGAGGGTACAAGACGTATAGGAATATTTCCTTTTCTTCATGATTTTTATCGTGTGTAGAGTATGGAAATCTAACAGTTATTTCCCTGGATCGTGCTTTACGCGCTCGTAGATAATGCCTCATAGACGAGCGAATGGATGAAGACATGGTAATGGCCGCCAAAAAGTACCACCAGCCCCGGCGAACCCAATGGATGATCATGTTACTCATGCCGAGTTTTGAGCAGCCTTTCACATGTTGGCGCAGACCCTTACCTCCCAGATTAATCAGCAGGCAATGGCTCGTGTTCGCGGGAATTTAACGGCGACAAGGATAAGAGATTTTCTCCGGATGAACCCACCCAAATTCTTAGGGTCAAAGGTGGATGAGGACCTGTATAAGTTTTTGAAAGAGATTCAGAAGATCACCTAAATCATGGGAGTGATGAGAATAGAAAGTGCAGATTTAGCCTCCTACCAGCTTAAAGGAGTCGCTTATATCTGGTTTTATCAGTAGAGAGACAGTCGGGAAATTGGAGCGGGTCCCATAGGTTGGGATGAATTTATGACAGCGTTCTTGGACAGATTTTTCCCTAGGGAGTTGAGGGAGGCGAAGGAGGTAGAATTCACCAACTTGAAATAAAATGACATGACTGTCCAGGAGTACGCGTTGGAATTTACCAGATTATCCAAGTATGAACCGGAGATGGTAGCCGACCAGCGGGCTCGAGTGGAAAGGTTCGTGAATAGAGTATCATTCTCCTTGGTTAAAGAGTGTCGGACTTCCATGTTACACAGGGACATAGACTTTCCACGCTTAGTGATATTGGCTCAACAGATGGAAGCAGAACAGGCAAAGGAAAATGAGAGAGGCCAAAAGGGCCAAGACTGGAGATTTAAAGTTCTCCCAATAGAGGTCGAGTGGCGAACACCACTCACGTTACCAGCAGAAATCATCGTCCCAACACCTTCAACAGCCAGTGTTCCGTATAAGTCCAGGGTAAGGGAGATTACATACCCATTGTGTATGAGCTGTGGGAAGCACCATTTGGGAGAATGCATGGCCAACTCGGATGTTTGTTTTTGGTATAGCAAGGTGGGCCATAAGAACTGAGATTGAGCTGCAGCTAAGTGAGGTGAGAGTAGATTCTCGGCCACCTCTCCAGTAGCTCCAATAGCCCGCCCATTTCAGCAGGGTGCATCATCTAGCCCGGACGGTGGACGTCGTCAAAACCGCTCCTATGCTGTAGCAGCACACCAGGATAAGGGCAAGTTGCCAGTAGTGGCCACAGGTATGTTGTGAATTTTGTGTTTCTCTTTGTATGTTGCCAATCCTAGAACCCCAGTATTGAATAAGAAGCTCTGTAGTGATTGTTGGGGAAGAGATTGTCGATGTATAATGTAATAGCTGTTAGTGTAAAGCTTGCAGTGAAGGTTAGATATAAAGGAGAAGCTTGGAGTTAGTGAATTAACCTGACCTTAAAAAAGATTCGAGAGCCTTAGAATGATGGCTTTAAGCTAAGTGGGAGATGGTAAGTGTGTGCGACAAGTTGAATTGGAGAACGAAGGCTTAGTTCGTATCAGCTCAGTGCCGGTTAAAGGGAAAGAATCCTTCTCAGTGCTTTATCTAATTCCATGTTAGTTTCATGTCTTTCAATTCCTCTTATCCCTAGCATGGATGTATGATTTAGATGTTCAGTTCGGATATGTAAAATCAGCCCAGAGTCAGATACTCCATTGGTTTCAGCTGCAATTGATCAATTTTGGGATTTCAGTTCCATCCCTATCCTTTCAGTATATTTAGCCAACATCCGAGGACGAATGTTCACAAGGGGGAGATATTGTAACACCTCAAAAGTTTTCAAGATTAAAAATCAAGATTTGGAATGTGCTTAATAGAAAAATCTGCAACATTGCCTCAGTACGACTCAATATACAAGTCGTAGGTTGGTAGTACCGGTCGTAGGAAGAACCATGATCTAGATCAGATAAGTTGTTTCCTAACCACGAGTCCCAACCACGAGCCGTAGTATGTGGGTACGACCCGTGGCCAGAAGTCGTAGCAGGTCTTTGGGGTTATCATGTGAATGATTGTACGGGTAATAGTACGACTCGTAGGATGGATTTACGGGTCGTGTTATGCTCTTATCATGGAGTTATATCTTTGTTTAAAGTATTGTAAATCACATGGGTTTCGCAAATCTAGAACATATGTCGCATTGTATATGTTAGAGCACGATTAGAACTTATGGGCTTTGACCATGTGGAGTATGTGCATGTTTTCACTATGATTACGATGTAAATGTATTGGGTATGAGTTGAACCTATGGTAATGGCATGATTATCGAATTTTCACCGTGATTTAGAGTAAATCTCGAAATGGGGTTTTTATGAATATTCATATGCTTCCACCATGACCTCATTGTACATGTTCAATGTATGAGTTGATTATATGACTTTCCGTAAATCTAGAATATATGAATCAATGTATACATGTAAAGTATGAATTATCCGATAGATCCTACATGAACCAGAGATATACGTCATATGTTATGAACTCGGGATTTGAATATTGTGGATGTGTGTAAAGTATGATATGATCCTATAGGTGTTTCATGACTGTAAAATGTGTGGATTAAATGATGAATTAGAACCATGAAATATGAATTATGATGACAAAACATGAGAATGATCCTTTAGACCATTGGTCTTGTTGTTAGTAGAAAGTAGCCTTAATCAATTATAAATGATTCAATATGATATTTAGTATGATGTAAACAGTTGAATGCTCATGTCTCTGATTAGCTGAAGTGACTTAGACTAAACGAATAACGTCATACCAGTGAACTCCATGTTCTAGTTAACTGGACTCTCCATAGCCGAGAATGTTTCCCTTAGTCAAACAGGGACTCTCCATAGCCGAGAATATTTTCCTTAGTAAGTCAAGGACTCTCCATAGCCGAGAATGTTTCCCTCAGTCATTCAGGGACTCTCCATAGTTGAGAATATTTCCCTTAGTCAGTCAAGGACTCTCCATAGCCAAGAATATTTCCCTTAATCAGTCAAGGACGCTCCATACAGAGAATGTTTCCCTCAGTCAGTCAGGGACTCCCCATTGCCAAGATGTTTCCCTTAGTCAGTCAGGGACGCTCCATAGCAGAGAATGTTTCCCTCAGTCAGTCAGGGATTCTCCACAGCCGAGAATGTCTCTCTTAGTGTCCGATATCAGTTCAGCTCAGTCCGCATAATTTCAAATTTCAGTTAACAGTAGTTAAGCCAGATTCAAATTCAATTATCAGCAGATAGTCAATACAATGTATGATATCAATTACAACTTTAGTTCTCAATAAATGTACATCATGTGACCCTTATAAATCAGTTTGATTATACTTCGATAAATGTTTTCAAATAAAAGCTTAGTGGTATATATATTTATCTTAGGCAGGGTTGTTGTATTCCAGTGTAGTTGCATGTCGATATATTTAGTTTACTTCCTTCTTGTATACTTGCATGTTTTAGTTTATTTACGCTTCCCGCATACTTACTACATTCCAAGTACTGACCGCACTCCTTTAAGTGTTATAACGTTTCATGATATAGATTCAAGTCTCCAAACTCAGCCTTGTGGTTAGATACGCTTCATTCCCTCTCAGCTGCTAGTAGTGAGTCCTCATCTCCCGATGACGTGATTTGTGTTTATATTTTCTTTATGTTTCAGTTTTCAGATATTAGGAGTTAGCTGGGGGCTTGTCCCAGCAACTCGTCAGTTTACTAGAAGGCTTTCAGACTTGTCTAGATAGATTCAGCGTTGTTTTAAAGTGTTGTTACAATTTTACTTATGGTTTCTATTAGACCCTTGTAGTTAGCTTCCGCTTATTTATGTTGTTGGTTATTTCTATTGCTAAGTGATATGCTATGATTATGTCATGGGTCGACTTGGAGCCTTTAGGGGTTTCTCGTCCTGTGTTACGGCTAGGGTGTAAACTCGGGTCATGACAATTGTCATGACCAAGGTGGCTGTGATTGTCACCCACATTAAACTCTCCCCCCCCTCTCCCCTCGGTGGGCGATCCAGTGAAACTCGATAACAATCCCCAAGTGACCCCAAAAATAAGACATTCATGAAGAAATCTATTGTTGTGCTCTTAAAACACCTTCAAATCAATATACTTCGTAAACCAAAACTAATAAAACAAATTTCCAAAATCTGACTGTCGTTGTACCAGACGTCTGTTTACAAAGCTATGGAAACTAAAAACTCAAAATAAAATAAAG
Source organism: Datura stramonium (assembly GCA_018107945.1). Lineage (NCBI taxonomy): Eukaryota > Viridiplantae > Streptophyta > Magnoliopsida > Solanales > Solanaceae > Datura > Datura stramonium. The sequence continues at coordinate 199,156 of JACEIK010002532.1, forward strand.
TTTTCAAATGTCTGAAAGAAAGACATCTGCAACGGGGGAGTGAATTGTGTCCTCATCTACTCACCTTCTCAATCTTTGAAAACTGTTGCTCTACAGGTGAGGGCGTGAAGAATTTTCTGACTCGAATTCTACACTCAGAAAAGAATGCAGGGATAGGGTCAGTACATAACACAGTACTAGTAGGCATTATCGGTCGACCCTAATTAATAATACATATACCGAGTAATAATAATATAAGACCAGTCTACAATGTTTATGGATGTACAACACAATTCAGACACACTAGTTCTATATAGGGGACAACTGGCCTGCTTACTGGATTGGGCCATTTTCGCTGCAGCAATCGCTTGACCGCTACGGCGGTCTAGCTACAGCGGAAATGGTTCCGCTGCAGTGGCACTTCTTAGGCAGTAGCTTGACATGCTGCACTCTTCTCAGTTCATTCATCCACAGTTCAACAAGTCGATAGTTTAGCATTTCACATATTTCATAAATCTATCAGACACGTACAATTAAACCACAATCATATTAGCTATTAAGATCTACAAGTCCACAGTTAATCATAGAAACAGTTACTCAATAATTACACATGGCGACAAAGTCACTCTTAACACTAAAAACATGTTCTTCGTTATCAACTCACATCATATCAATGATACTTTGCGCATCGCTTAGCACATTCCTTATCCAACTTTATGAATATAAATGAAATCACAAAACAACACACAAACAATAAAACCAAGAGTAACATGATGGGCACACGCCTCCGTCATCTCCCTTTAACACTCAACCACACGAATCATGTACACACATGCCAGAAGGTCTTATTTTTGCCCATCCAGTCATGACCTGTAGGAGACTCTATAAATTCATGTACTGTGCCAGCGTGGCACCCGCTTTCACTTATATGCTCGTTCGGATGCTCCCCTTAGATACGAGTCACTCGATAATAATATTCGCTTTCCCGGATACTCCCCTCGAGATCGAGCCTCTCAATTCAGGATACAATCACTATTCTTTTCATTCTCAATTTTTGTAAAACAAGTATACAAGTCGTATACATTCACTTGTACTCTAATTTTTTATTCTCCTTCCACATGATCAATTCATGACAATCAATTCATTTCACAATTTCTCATAAACTTAACAACATATTAATCATGACTTTTTATCAATCTGGTAATCATACTTATTCGCAAGACAAACTCAAAACAAGGGATGTCCAAATACCAATTACATAAGATTATTACCTAAGCATATAAGTCATTAAGTAGGGTCTAACCCTCCAATCATAACCTACCTCGATTACTCGAAGTTATCTACTTTGCTACTCCGAAGGAGCTTTTCCCTTCATCACTTCTTCGAATTGTTTAAGATCTACACACATATAATAATTAATTAATCACTCTTATAATAGGGCCTAATTAGATCAAACCCCTCTCTTTTCAGAGAAATTTAATAGAAAATCCTTCCCTTCCACCTAGTTTTAGGTCCCCACCTTGTCTAACCCGTCAATATTAATAAGAGAAACCGTAGGAAGTAATCATTATGCGAAATTCAATAACCAAAACCTCCCATTACTCTCCTATAATTCGCCCTAGTTCATCAACCTAGGGTTCACT